>VSMD01074261.1:0-29537 GCA_008750895.1 Mirza zaza | reverse complement strand
ATAGAAATACCATTTGACCCTGCAATAGCATTGTTAGGCATCTACCCAAAAGAGCATAAGACATTCTATTATAAAGACATCTGCACCCGAATGTTTATAGCAGCACAATTCACTATTGCACGGTCATGGAAACAACCCAAGTGCCCATCAATTCATGAGTGGATAACTAAAATGTGGTATATGCTCACAATGGAATATTACTCAATCCTAAGAAATGACAGTGAGCTAGCACCATTTATGCTATCCTGGATTAAGCTTAAGCCCGTTATCCAAAGTGAGGCGACACAAGACATGGAAAATGGGCTCCACATCTACTCGCCATCAAATTGGTACTGACTGATTTAAACTTTGGTTTTCAAATGGTGGCAATGCTCACCAGAGATTCGGTGTTGGGGGGGACCCAACCTTAGGGATGGGATGAGCATTATGGAGGGGGAGGGCATACCTCTAACCCTTCTTAGGGAGAGGCGAAGATATACAATGTAACCAAAATGCTAAAAAAATAAAAAAATAAAAAAACTTTTTAACAGGTGGTGGGCAGGCAGGTGTGGGGAGGAGGAAAGGGGTGTATGCTTCCATAACGTGTATGATGCACACCACCAGGGGATTGGTCATATCGGGGGGAGGATGGGGGCAGGGGCAATATTTGTAACCCTAACAATATTTGTACTTCCATAATATGATGAAATAAAAGAAAAAAATACCCTGAAATAAAAAATAAAAAATAAAATAAAATAAAAGATTTGGTGGCAAAGCAGTTTACTTCAATGATTGGAAAGAACATCTTCAAATTCTAGAATGAAAAGAGACAGACAAATTTCCCCTGGCAGCAGGGAAGACACAGGAGTGGGGAGGAGAGCTCGGGGTGGAACGGGCTGAGCCAGGCCTGAGCTCACCACCTCTGGGGAGAGCAGGGTTTCCTGCAGTAGCTGAAAGACTCACCAGCTCAGGGGTCCAGGGACAGAAATGATGTGAATGTCCAAGTAGCAAGCAAGAAAGATGACTTTTCCCTTCTTCTGGCTTCCTGGAGCATATTTGAGGTACACAGTATTTAAAAGAGAGAGAGAAAACAGTTAGGGCAGCCTTACTACTTTGACAATACCTAAGAGCAGTATTCAAGCCTCCTTCTCCCAGGCTAACTCCACCTGAAACCTTCTTACCTCAGTTTTTTTCATGGAGAGTTCTGGAGAGCTTGCTCAGGCCACCACTCAGAGACAGTGAAAAGCAAAAGCTGAGTTCATAGCGCAGTTCTTGGCTTTAGCCTAAGCTAGAGGCTCACACTGGCTTCCTCCATTGAGCCACTGGGGTGGGTTGCTCCTTTTGAGAGATTCCATTGTTGAAATGTCACCATTTAGCCTTCTCTACTCTGTCCCTATCTTATGAGTGTACATGGTGTTGGAAAAAAATAAGGTTTTCAGTGACTTCTCATGTCTGTTTATTGCTTGTGTACATAGCGTAACTATTTTTATTACTGTGACTATCAGTTCCACTCAACTCTTACTAACAGGCAGAGTGGAAGCAAAAGCTTCAAAGAATGTTCTCAGTGAATGAAAGGAGCTGGTAAAACATGCACTGCTGTTCAAGTCTTCTTCCCGCATTTGGTGTTAGTACATATCAGGCTTAAAGCATTCTTGCATGCTTGATTCATACCAAGTAGAAAAAAATCAATTATTGAAAGTTTATACATTATTAAACAATTAAACCATGTTACCTAATTTTATAAACATGTAAACAATTATCCTAATTAGTTTAACCCACCAAACTTGAACAATACTTTTATCCTTATATAAAAATGAAAAAAATCTGAGATGCTCAGAAAGTCAAACATCTAAACCAGGGTTAGTTTCTGACTAGCTGAGGTGTTATACAGGTGCATCTCATTTTAAATAAACCCTCTACATAAAACTATAATATAAATTTTAAATTGTATAATATTGGTAAAATACATTCCAAAAATTATTTTTATTTAACATAAAGATGGGAGGCAGTAAACTTCCCTAATATATTGAATATAGAATTATAGAAATTTGACTTTTCAAAGTTTTATGTACGTGAAGGGAAACTGTTTCTACCAGATACAAAAATGTATTATAAGACAGTCTACGCTGGGTGCAGTGGCTCATGCCTGTAATCTTAGCACTTTGGGAGGTGGAGGCAAGAGAATTGCTTGAGGCCAGGAGTTTGAGGTTGCTGTGAGATATGATGGTGCCACTGCATTCTAGCCCAGGTGACAGATTGAGACTCTGTCTCAGGAAAAAAAAAAAAAAGACAGTATAGTATTGGCATAGAGATAGACAGATTAATGGGACAAGATTTAGAAGTATGGAAATAGACCCAAGTAAGGTGGCACAGGTGGCACAGCAAATTAGTGAAACAAAAAATAGACTATTCTTTGACAGGAATTGGGAACTAATTAGTCATTTGGAAAAAGAAAAATAATGCTGGATTTTACCATACTCCTTAATCATGATAAATTCCAGGTGAATCAAAGATTTTAACATAAAAAAATAAAACCCAGGAAGTACCAGAAACGTAGAAGAAAGAAAAGGTTGGTGAATATTTGTATAATATTAAAGTGGGAAAGGACTTTCTAAGCTTGACACAAATCAAGAAGCCATACAGGCAAAATGCTTTTAAATACATAAAAAGTGTTTTAAATGCTTAAAATTCTACAGGTAAAGGCAAACATAAACAGGAAACTTGGAGAAATAAATGCTTTCAACAATATGGCAAAGTATTGATTTCTTTAATATAAAAAATTTTTTAAAATCAGCAAGTAAAAAGTCAATAGAAAATGAGCAAAGGACATGAACTAATTTACTGAAAGAATACGCAAATGGCCAATAAAGAGGTGAACAACTCCATATTGTACTTTAAAGCAAAATGAGATTTTTACCTAGTAGTTATGAGAAAATCTTAGTAGATGTGAAATGTAAAGCCCTACATAAAAACATTGGTTAATATCAGTTCCTGCTGTCAGTTTGAAAAGGTCATATTTTTCTTTTAAATATATGAAAAATAAAAGCCCTGCTGTCTTTCGAAATGATTGACCTAGAGGTGTGGTCCTCAAACTTTTGAGTTCATCAGAATTCCCTGGAGGGCTTGTTAAAACACAGATTGCTGGGCCCTACACCAGAGTTTATGATTCAGTAAGTCTGGAGTGGGTCTCAATAATTTGCATTTCTAACAAATCCTCTAGTGATGCTGGTTTGGCTGGTCCAGGGACCACACTTTGAACACCAGTAGCCTAGAATAAATTTGAGTATTAGAAAATTACATAATACCATCTTGTAAAGAGAATTGTCTTAGTGACAGGAGACAAACAGGAGAATAACCTAAAGTAATGACAAAAAACTTCAGGTCTTTTATTTGAATGCCTTTCTCCTTCTGAATTTACATCAATAACCAATAACTTATTCCTCAGCAACTAATCATGCTGCTCGTAAAATGAGACAAGTTTTCCAGACATTTTTGCATTTTTTAATGCACCTATGCTTGAAAAGTTCTTTTATTTTGGCTCTACTAAGTATCTTAGTACTTTGAAAAACTGAAATAACATATGTTAAATAAAATTGAGCCCCATAGTCTTAGAAATGTATCATCTTATAAATTATTATTTCTTTTTAGAAGAGCTTACTTCAAAAATTGGCAGTTAAATTTTTCAGTTTTACACAAAAAAGGTAGACTGATAAATCATCAGAAGTACATATATAACCAAGATTATTTGTTTTAAGCTACATTAGCCTAATAATATTCTTATATTCACTGCCTTTATCTTAGATGTAGCAAGACAATTCTAAACATCCCTTGGACTCAGGCATTTTGAACTACTTTAGGAATTTTTACAGAAAACCATTGCTCTATGGCTATAATTATCATATATTCTAGCTTTTTTGAGAAATGGTAAAAAATGGGTAAAATCCCCCTGCAGTTTCCTTACTTTTCTAATATTAAAGAGATTTTTCTAAAGTAATCCCAAGAAAAGATGGGTATTTGTTTCTTGAGAATTACATTAACTGCTAGGTGAACTTTAAAATAAAATCTTAGAAGTGTCAGAAATGTCTGTTTTTCTCTATCTGCCCAAAATTATTTCATTTAGGTCAAATTATGATTTTATACACATACATAGAATAAAACTGAGAAATTCTGTGGCCCTCCGCAAATTAGGAAGAAGGATTTATTAAGCATTTGCACAAAAGATGACCATGAGTTAATGTCCCCAGTAGGACAGCAAAATTAACAAATGAATTAATTAACCCTTATTTACATTCTATTTTAAAGCCAAGATGTTAAGTAAAGCTTTTGTCGAAGGTATTTAGCTGAGCTTGGTTTACAAACTAAAAGTGCAAGACCTGTGAAAGCCCAAAGCTTTGTGGGCTGCAATCAGGGAAAACTCCCCCTTAATTAACTCTGGGGCTTAAAGGTTAGATAAAAAGATCCATGCAGGACAGTACCAGTTGTTCTTCCCAGATTTGGGTCTTAGCAGGTATTTGGGCATGTGTTGAATAACTTAAGGAACTATGTGGCTGGTCACAGGGGAAAGAGGGCCAGATTTCAAATCAGAACACTGTAATCAAGTCCAAAGTTCATCACCCACTTACTAACTCTGCAGCCAGATAAAATGTCAGTTATTGTATTTTATTGTATTGCATCTATTTACTTACTGGCTGACTTAATAAAAATGGGAGAGCTGTTATAAGGACTAAAAAGATAATTTAGCTGGGCATGGGGTGGGAGGTGCACGCCTGTAGTCCCAGCTACTTGGGAGGCTGACACCAGAAGATTGCTTTGAGGCTAGGAGTTCTAGACCAGCCTGAGCAATGTGGTAAGACATGAGACCCCATCTCTTAAAAAAAAAAAAAAGAAAAAAATAATATTTCTATAGATAGAGGCAAAGGGCAGTATAGATGTTGCCTAACTTAAATGACTAATTTTGATCTACTGTATTTGTATTTGCTATTCAAAACTACTAGAATAGCTTCTCCTGGGGTCCTTGAGCTACTGAGCAAAATAGAGGATCATATGAAGAGTCAGGATTTCTGCTCAGCCTGGAGAAAGCCTTGACTGGAGGTGATGCTCCAAGCAGCAGCTGTGAAACTTGGACTCTCTCCCCAGCTGTCAGCACCCAACTATTGTCAGCTTCTTACTGAAATTGCGTTAACCTTTTTTTTATATTAATCTTCCTACTTCCCCCCAAGAAATGGACCTTATCATTTGTTTAAATCATATAATTCATTTAACCTTAGAATGTCTAGTAACCTGTTCTGTGTATTTTTCTGAACAACATACATGCCCTTATGTTCACATGCAAGCAGATACCATACGTGACATTGGCTGATGCCCTAATTTAAGCAAATTACAAATTGTTTGCTTATGTTCGTTTACTTACACAATAACAGAAGAAAACACCAACCCAATACATTAAAATAACCAGGCCCCAATAACTACCTCCCTTAGTTAAGAGATTTAAGTGATCATTTTGGTTTCTTGGAAAAACCAATAATAGCTAGTGGCCACATGGGCGCCTTACATAGTAGCCACACACAAAGCCACACTCGCATACCTGATAACATGCACTTATTTCTGCGCCCACCCTGTTTGCTGTGGGCTCTGCAGAGTGGCAATCAGCCAAGGCTCTGCCCTGCTCTGCAGGCCTGTCCTTTTGCTTGTCAGAGATCCAACCAAATTGAAGCTTGAATTTCAATCCAAGTGAAATATCTGAGCCAAAAATAAAAACGCAGCAGGAGAAGAACCCTACAGGAACAGAGCAGAAGCATTTCAGTGACCTCAACTCGGGGCAGGGGCCTTTAGCAGTTTCCTGTGACCTCCCTGTGTGCAGCTAGAATCTGGAAGGGTGCAGACAAAGCCAATGGGCCTGTCTCTAATTGGTCTCACATCATCAGCATTCCAGAACAGGAAACTGTCTGCAGCCAGGAATTCTTGCTTCTTTGCCATAATATTTGAGAAGTGAAACTTTTCCCCTGCACATATTTAGTTCTGCTAGTTTGCAGCAGGTTCGTTTTTTTGGTTTTGATAGCTATAATAAGAATATCATGTCTGTCCTATCTCTTGGCAATAGACTATTAGATTTCTAGGTTATGAACTTCTTCCTCACTTGCCATGGGTCAGTAAGCTAATGTTTAGGTCAAAGACTGTTCATAAAATGCATAGTCTCATTCCATGGTGCATTTCCTAAGACGCAAAGTGAGATTTATGTTTCCCCAAAATAGTGGAGAGGTTCTCTTTCCCCTGTCCCAGGAAGGGGACCAGTTTCCCAGGGCACACACAGATAATTAGTGGTGTTGCCCCCTGGAGCTTCCACAGAAACAGAACTCCAGTCCCGCCACCCTAGTCCTACATCTTATGGTGTATATACCTGGTTCACTTCAGTGCAGCTGCCCCAGTGGTGAAAACACAAAAATACTTCCATATAGGGTGATGAATGGCTGCTGCCTCTAGCCAGCCTTCCCCCATCTCACCCCCCAAAAAACCCCACAACATTTAACAACTCTGTTCTTTTTGTGGGGAGAAGGGGTACTGATGAGGGAGGATTGGGAGATGGCTTAAAAAGGAGTCATTATGTTTAATTGAAATTTTATGAGATAGGAGCAGAGTCAGCTCCTTTTGGCCAAATTCCTGATAGTCAGAGTTGTATATACTAGTTTATATAAGCTATTTCATAGCTTGATTAATCAATGGAAATAAATAAAATTAAAAGTAATGCTTTACACCTAAGGCTGATGTCATTCAGTCCCAGCTTGTCAGTTTGAGACTTCTAAGGGGGAGGTAGCAAATGGATCTTGAAGCAAGAAAATTTGGAGAGAGGAGGAAACAACCCAGAGTAGATTCCCACCCCCTCCCTTCCCCCACACAAAATCTGCAAGTTGAAAGGAACCTTAGATACCATCGAACTCAACTTCTGTGCAGTGTGAGGTTTAGAAATGGAGTAACTGACCCAAGACCCCTGCAATGCCAAGGCCAACCTGGGCCAAGGACCCCTCCCTCAAGTCGAGCTCTTCTCCTTGCAGTAAACAGCCTCCTTCATGTATTACTGGTCTCCTTTTCATTGCAGAAGCTGCTGAAACCTAACTGCTTCACAGTTGCTTGAAAGCAATTTGTTTTATGAAGCAAATGTAAAAGTTTTCGCTTTGATGCGCTAGGTGGCCTAGGTAGGGTGTAAAGAAGCAGAAAACACCACAGAGAAACAGCCCAGAGTTCTCGGCCAAAGACCAAACACATGCCACTGAGGGCCAACCACCAAGATGGGTCTTGGGTAGAACTAAAAAATCAGAGTAAGTAGGTTATATGAATACACTGTGCTTGACCTTATTGGTTGGTAAGAGTATAAGCCAGCAGGTGACACTTGCAAATTCAGTGTAGGGAGGTGCAGTTTAAGTGGCTCCTGAGTTCCCCCTCTGTGATGCCTTTTCCAGATAGGTTAGGTCAATGGCTCTCAAGAGGGATGATTTTGTTCCCCCGGGGCATTTGGCATGTTTGGAGATATTGTTGGTTGTCACAACTGGGGAGAGGGAGGGAGGACGTTGGTCCAGGCATCTTAGTGGGTAGAGACTAGTGTTGCTGCTAAACATCTTACAATGCACAGGACAACTCCCCACATCAAAGAACCGTCTAATCCAAAATGTCAGTAGTGCCAAGTTGAGATCCCTAGATTAAGTGAAGCAATGGATGTTTTCCTAAAGAAAATAGAAAGACCCTTTGGATGACTTTGGTCAGGTCAATATGTCTCCCTCCAGTTGCATTCTCTATGACACTGGAAAAGGAGGACATAGGTCTTTGTTTCCTGTGCTGTACAGCAACAGCCAAAAAGCAATGAAACTGCTCAGTGCTGCACCGGATGACTCAGAAATGAAGACGCCGGCTTTCATTTGATGTATCACACAGGAACACCAAAGGGACATTTCTCTTTCATTACCTGTTGCAATTTTCAGCAGAGATGATTACATTAGTAGATTTGCCTTATATGAAAGATATAGTCCTGAAAAGTTGTGTGCATTAAATCATATTTTAAATACAGTCAGGAAACTGAGTAAACACTCAGGAGCCAGTAAATCTTTTTAAAGTGAAAAATCCTTTTTAATAAAGCCCCATTCTTGAAGAAGAGCATACCTATATATTATTTTTTTATGTAAATATTTTTCCTGCACATTACATTTTTACAGAGATGCATAAATTTTATGTAAGAGAACAGTTTCTCTTTCTCCTTCCTTTTCTAGTCCTTATTCTTTTCCTTTAACGAGAAAATCAGGGCAGGGGGAGGGATTAACTGTAGACTTGCTGGACATGGGAAGGTCATTGATCAGTCTGTCCATACTACAGTTTAAAAGATGCCCGCTGGGTTACAAATTGCTAGAAAATAAGATTGGTACTATTTTGAAATCATTAATTTTTTTTATCTCATGCTTTTTTTTCAGTTACTGACCTTTGGCTAGAAAGAGCAGGTGCACTGTTCTTTGCATCACTCCATGGGTGTTTGTTGCACCAGAAATATCCAATAAGACTCAAGCTCTCCCCTCACAGGGGCCTGGTATCAGCAGAGATAAGGGAGGGAAGGAACCTCCTCCCACCCACTGCCCTGGGGCAACAACCCTGCGGTATAAATCACTGACTGACCCAGCAGGGCAAAGGGGGCAGGAAGGAGGAAATTTATTTGAGAAAGCTACCATTAGTGTCACTTTAGTGATAGGAGGTTACAGAGGTGTGACCCAGTGGTGACAAAGCCATTGCCACTAGGGAGGAGCTCGCCTAGGTGAGAGAGGCCTGGGTCTGACCTTTATCCTCACTGGAAGGAGGGAGGGGCTGGAGAGAGGCCACTGCTAAAGGTGACCCTGCCAAGACCAAGATAGCGCCAGTGTCAAGGAAGTAGGCACTGGAGTCACCTGTGTCACACTTACTGTTTGCAGGGTCCTTCCACATGTATCTGTTCACTTTAGTCTCACAGCAGGAAGAAGGACATTGTGAGTAGGAAGAAGGTCATTGTGAGCAGCATGTTACAAATGAGACTAAGGCACCAAGGAAGCAATAACCTGCCCAAGTTCACTCAGCTCTAAAGAAAGATTTGTGATTTGATACAGGTATTGTGACTGGAGGCCTTGTGTGTCCCTGCACAACGGTGCCCTATTCTTGCTCGGGTGACCAGGCCTCAGCCCAGGAGAGAGGCGCTCAGTAAGCGCCTCGGCTGGGCTGCCCGGAGCCCTGGGTTCTAGTCACAGCTCCATCTCCAGCCACTGTATCCCTGGGAGACAGTCAGTCGCCCGCTTGGAGTCTCAATTTTCTCATCTAGGCAGTGAGGGGGTTGACTGAGCTGGCCTCAGGTCACTGTAGTGGCGTAGGCGAAGCCTCCCAGAAAGGCAGCAGGCCTGGGGCCCTCGCTGGAAGCAGCAGTCCTTCACCATGGCCAGGGACCGTGCCAAGCACTTTATCCACCACGTCAACAACGTCATTTGAGGCTCGCAGCACCCCATGAGGTGTGGGTGCCAATGTTATCTCTGTTCAGCAGATAAGGGAACTGAAGCACAGAATGGCGAAGGCACTTGCTGGAGGTCATTATCTTAGTTTGCTCGCACTGCCATAGGGAATGCCACAGACTGGGTGGCTTAAACAACAGCAAGGCATCTCCCACAGTTCTGGAGGCTGGCAGTTTCAGGTCAGGGTGCCAGGAGGGTTGGTTTCTGGTGAGGCCTGTCTTCTCGGCTCCTCTCTGTGCCCTCATATGGTCCTTCCTCTGACGTGGGGGAGAGGAGAGAGCTCTATGTTGTCTCTTCTTGTAAGGACACTAACCCTGTTGGATCAGGGTCTCAACCTTGTGACTTCATTTAACCTTAATTACCACCTAAACACCTTCTCTTCAAATACAGTCACATTGGGCGTTAAGGCTTCAACACAGGAATTCTAGGGGCACACAATTCAGTTCATAGCAATCTTACAGCCAGGAATTGATACGACGTGCTCCCTGCTGGCTCTCCTAGCCACCACCACGTTTCACTTGGCCCAGAAAGCTTAGCCAGGGCTGGGGCTGCTGGGTGCAGGGAAGCTCCTGTCTTCCAGTCCCCCAGCTGGAACACCCTCGCCTGCCCCACAGTGTCTCTCTCCTTCCAACTCACCTCCTTCCAAGGTATGAGGGTGGGTAGGAAGATACTCCTTTGGCCAAACCCTCTGAATCCAGAATGGTGCCAGGGGTAAGTCAGTGGCAGGGATAGTGCCCCCAAGACCCTCCTGTGCCCAGGGCTGAATGTCCAGATGCTGTGGGAAAAGCAAAAGAACCCGAGGCTGATCCCTGAGGACCGATTCCTTTGCAGCTTCTTTAAACCCAGTCCCTGGAGGCTGGCAGCTGAACAACACCACGCAGGCGCAATTCCTGGGCTCCAAGGGCGAGGTAACAGTTGCTTGTCACTTTTGTGGAAGGATGAGAACTCGGTCCACATTGGCAAGCCACTCACTGGGGCAGCTATAGCTGAGCTTGTCAGTTACTCATTATTAAAAACTTTGCAGTAAAAACAAGCTATTCAGACTCCTGTGCAGGCTTCCAGTAAGCCAAACAACAAACTAGTCATCCACCTGGAATGTCTCCTCTCTATAAATTACAATATCTGTCGTCTTGTTGGAAAAAGAAATGTTTTCTTCCTCACTCTCTCATGCTTTATTGCTCATGCTTGTGTTATAAAGGTAGACTTATAAAGGCAGGAGATTTTTCCTAATTTTCAAAAAACTCACACGATTTGATAGACCACAGAGTGTCATTCAGAAAATGAAAATGTGTCGTTTTTACCTTTTCATACTGTCAAATAAAGGCAGTGAGTTAACAGAGAGCCACTTGGCTCATGTTAACTGATGTAGAAACTCCACTTCCACAGATGTCACACAGGGTTGTCACTGGTGTGCAGGGCGTCTGCACTTGCACTTCCCCCTCATTTTCTGCCTCTTCTCCCTAGAATTACTACCCGCACTTCGTTCTCAATGGAGAGGAAACGAACACACAGAGCTTCTAGTGCTCTGTCCATTGTCACTATAATCAGAGTTGCCATGTGACTGCCAGCTTCCCCCCAGTCATATGCCATAATCTAGTCCGAATCAGGAAAACAAAAATGTTTTTCAATTGAAATTCAACCTTGAGCATTTTGGAAAAGCAGCCCATTTCTGTGAGTCACTTCTCTTCCCACTGGCAGGGTTGTCCAGAATAACCGATTGTGCTCCTAGCTGCCCCAGAGGCCACTGGGCTTCAAGTGTTTGTGTCCTGGTCATCATATCCACGGTTGGCTTTTGCAGGTGTGAAAGCTGTGGAGCCGTTTTCCATTCTGAGTGCAAAGAGAAGTCTGTCCCCTGCCCGAGGTGTGTCCGCCGAGAGCTGCAGAAGAAGCAGAAGTCTTTCTGGCAGAGGCTGAACATGGACGAGAGTCTGGAGGAGGCCTGCACCATGTTCGAGCTGTCCTACCAGAACACCTGACGCGGCAGCCCGAACACCAGGGATTCGCCGATCAGCGACCCGCCAGCCCTGGAGCGGCTCCCTGACTAGCCAGTTAGACCCCTTGGAAGAAGAGTGTGTCTCATCTTCAGCTAGATATAGATGAATATATTTATTTATATACACACACACACACACCTATACGTCCTGTGCGTGTGTTCTGTATAAATCGTTGTCTAAAAGGTCCACAGAGCCTCTGTGGCTTGAAAAACTACCAATAGCTAAATTACACTTAGCCATGAATTTCAGCTGCTTGCTCCCAGGCAAAACGTGGTATACACACAATGCTTTATAGTTCAGACTCTTTATTTTTTGTCTCTTGGGGCATTTTATTACACAAGACACGAGAGGAAGCATTTCCTGCAGGACGACGGCGTTCGGGTTATTTTTGTGTTATTTATTTTTAGCTTTCGCAGAGACCGAGGTAACTGAGGCAGGCATCCATCATCATCCATTTCGAAAGAAAATCTTCAAAACACAGGAATGACTCTGGAAGCTTCCAGGACCCGGCGTCCCGGGCGCTCTCGCCTCCGTTCCTCCCGCCGGGGTGGGATGACCCAAGCAGGCCCGAATGCTGGAAAGCAGGAGGGCGGGCTCCTCTGACGGAAAGCATACACCCAGAATGTACGAGGAGAGCTGGTTCTGGTTGTGAAGTTAATCTCAGAAAGTTTTTTCCTGAAAACAGAAGGAAGCTCTGTGACCAATAACTGCGTGTTGTCGGTCTGTTTGCCACGAACCCCAGCGCCCAGCTAACGATGTGACACCTTCCGTATTTGCCAGGTTGTAAACATCGCTCTCTTAAGAACGGTTTTCCAAGGGTGTCAACGGTGATATTTATGATTTTTTTCATGGTTCCAATGTCCTGGGACTGTTGTTAAAGACATCGGCGTGTAGACCGGTAGACAGGGTACAGGTATACGGTACACATACTCAAAGAGATGGTCTTCAGTGTCTCTCCACGGAATCCTCTGTAGACAATTTCTACCTATTTATTTTAAATGCTTTATTTCTCATTGTTCTTCACTGCACTTTCATTTTGACCTTTAATTTGTCAATTTAACCACTCTTGTTTTTTACATTTTTGAATTATTTAAAAAGTCAGAGTAACATGGAACTTTAAAATACCAACTTTAGACTGTTAAGAAAAGTACCAAACTTACAGATATAATTAATGAATTAAATCTACTATCGTTTAAATATATATACACATATATAATTGCCACCTTAAAGTAAAACAAAAAGAGCTCAAATGAATAATATAATAGGAAGAAGAAAATGAATGAATTGCTTTGCTATGAAGGGCGGTGCTCTTCCACTGCAGTGCCCTTTTAAAAGCCAGTGTAGCAGCCACTGTGACCAAAATGGCAGGCAGGACAGTACTGGAAACCTGATGGCTCCCATTCCTTCCACCTTAACTCTTTCTGGAACAGGAAAATATGCTTATAATGAAACAATTCTCGATAGACTTTATGAGAAGATTCTGTATTGTTCACACTGAGCAGATGTCTTCTATGCCTTCATGGTTTAGCAGTTTCACTGCTGTTAGGACCTGGAGAATCAGTGGCTCAGAGAGTTCACGGTACCTTCAACCCCATTACTCCTGTCCTGTGCCCTCCAGATCACCCGTTACTCCTGTCCTGTGCCCTCCAGATCCCAACTCATGACATTTCTGTCCATTTAGAGATGTGACATTTGAGGCTGACTTTTGTGCTTTTACCTGTCAACTTGTGCCAGGTCCTTAGACCCCAGACCACACATTTCAGCCTAATAGCTCAGCACCACGCATACGTTTATTTCCTGACTATACAGTAGCCGTAACCAAGGCATGAAAACTTGTTAAAAGGCCAGGGCCCTATTCCTGAGACTCCTCACGGTGCCTTTTACTCTTAAAAAAGCAGGTTGACTTTCCCCCCAATCCTAGTTATAGAGAACGTTGCACACAAAAGAAAAAGGGTGGAAAATCTCAAACACTTGGCAAACAGGCAAACAAATTTGATCATCTCCTTTCCTCCTTCCCTTCATGAAATACAGTATTTATATTTTCCAGCCTCAGAAAAGATAGCAGAACATGATCTTTCACAAGAGAATTATAGACCTGCTTATTATAAAACAGATGTGCTCCCATGGCAAAGTGCCTTCTCCCTCCACCCCCAGCTCCCTGTCACTGTAGCTTACTTTTGCCTTCGCTGTAATTAATGTATCTGTGATTCCAACTGTCAGCGAGGCCATTCCCAGCACACTGCATTTGGAGACCCGAAGTGCAGGGCGTCTCCTCCCGTTCTGACATGTTTGCTCTAGGTGCAGAATTTCCTGTCCCAACTCAAGGCACCCAGGGTCACATCAGGCCTGCTGAGAGACAAGGGTGAATTCTGGATCCCTGTTCAAAACACCTTTGTTTTCACCAGTGTCCATTCAGAGGGCCCTGCTAAATATGAGTAGTCCCTGTGAACACATAAGGAGAACTTTCCACCCACATCGTTTTCTGCTTATTTTCAAAAGGGGGAAAAAAAATAGATGTGCTATCACCATCAGCGACCCAGAACTGGAGCCGTCTCCCGGCTGCTTCTGTTTCTTCTCCTTTTTCTACAGCCCTGACAGCCTGGTTGGTACCAGCCACAGGCCTACGACATTCTCATTCCCTGCCACCACCACCAAAATCTGATAGGACAGAGCGGAGCCAGCTTCAGAGTTGGGTCTGCCATGAAAATTCAAAATTGCTATTTTCAGCCCAGAAAGCCTGAGAGCACATGAACGCCCTTACTGTTTTCAACCCTAGCAAATTACTTGGTGCACTGTTAGGTAATTGTTCCACTGCTTGGAAACTGTCGAAACAAAAGCAAATCTGTGGATTACCACCTCTTTAAGACCACGCTAATACCTGCTTTTCCTCGTGTTCCGTTTTTCATCTCATATTAAATATCTTGCACATAAAGCATATGAGAAAATGGCCAATTAATCTCCTAGAGCTGGCAGCTGACTCCGGGGAGCCGCTTTTCACTGAAAGGCCCAGTCCCTGGTGGATCACTTGAGGAAATCCCTCCTAAAAGTGCCAGAAACTCATGTGTGAGATCGTCCAACCCTGGTGAAATGTTGGCATCTAACCCCGCAGTGAAGAAGCCAGTTCCTAAAATAGACCTCGTTTTGCACCGCTGCAGGAAGGCCGCAGAGTACTTACAGGCAGTCAACTGGAATGGGAGTAGCGTTCCTTCCAGGGCCCTTTCTCCCAAGCTAAAAGCCTCCTTATGCAAAAACCATGTAAACTCTCGTGGTCCCCATTTGCTTCACTGCCTTTCAGGGGACTGTGTTTTAGTCATTTTCTTGTCTGTAGTGCTAAAGGGTCATCTGGCTGGGAGCTTTAACATTGGGTTAGCTGAGAGGGTAACCGCTTTCTGATCCTTCGGGGCCTCCACCAAGAAGGGAACACAGCTAGTGCTCGGGATCTGTGGTTTCCAACACAGTGGTATCCTTCAGGCTCCTAAAATGGGACTGTGCCACGACTTCCTTCCGGCTGCAGTGAAACCGAGGTGTTTCTATCACTCTCACTGCCGAATGCAGCCTTTGCGCCCTTTGACGGAGTCCAGCCTCTGTTTTTGTCTCTGTGTGTTGTTTGCATAGTCTGCACATCAACACCAGATAGTTTCTCTCTGTGCCTCCTCAGAGAGGCTTAGCTCCTACACCTGGGGGGTTGGTATCCATCCATTGGCCAGAAAAGGCCATCTATAAATTAATATATCAGGGTGGGACTAGCATGATGCCCTAGACACCAAACACTCCCCGCAGAGGGGCATTCTCGGGGAAGTGGTGATGCATGCTCTCCTCATTTAGGGCAGAGCCAGTGCTGCTGCTCGTGCGCTTGTGCAGAATTACCCATCTCCGTTGGTCGGCCACACTTTATTGGGATAACTAGATTATGAACTAAATCTTCCACTCCTGATTCTAATACTGCCTGGCTTCAACACGGAAATTATTTTATTCTTTTTACTTCTATGATAAATAAAGATGTGTGCAATTTTTGCCCATTTTTTTTTCTTGAGCTTTCTGCCCTACTTCTTTTCTACTCTGAGATGATGTGAAAATATAGAGAATTTGGGGCAAGACTGAAAGAAACAAAACCTCTTCCTTGGCATGAACTGCATCATTAGCGGTACTGTCCTTTCCTTGGTACCTGTTAGTAATGGACACCTTGTACCACTCTCCTGACCCCGAGTCTAGTAGGACTAACTGCTTGAGGTTGAGTCCACTGATGGGTGAATGAGCTCTGCTCGGTTAATCCAAACAGACGAATGTTGATTTCTGTCATGTGGGACACTGTTTCGGCAGTTAAGTCTCAGCACCCTGCAGTCTCCTTATTGGTAGACAATTCCAGCTTCATTAGATTCTAAAATCTCTGGCTCTTGAGTGTGTTTCAGTGGCTGCATGGCTGAGGTAAAATCCACGTTATTGTTAAACTCTAGGTTAAAGACACAAGAAAAGTATGGAATACCCTCCTGAGCATGCCTTGTAGCTATCAGAGGTTTTTATTTAAAGCGGGTTCCAAATGATTGTGTTATGTGGCACGTTCCTCATAAAGTGATGTGATGGGAGGTATTGTTAAACTCCAATGAGACAACTGCTTCTTTGCTTTGGTTCCTCCCTGTGGGAAGAGAAGCCACTGGCTGCTCATCTTGTTAGAAAGCTCTCAAGTGAAGGCAGTTGTTGCCCAGGATAGAAGATTCAGGCACCTGCAGCAACCCTTAGCACGGTGAGGATCTCCTCTTCCTGGCCGTGAAGCTGCAAACCAGCCTCTCTCCCCTTCCCTGGATCCTCCCTGTCCTAGTTCTGAGCTCCAGCCCAGACGGAGGCCTCCTGGCTAATAACAGATAGTGAGCACCCGGGGCCTGTGGCTCCTTCTCCATGCCAACCATCCCGTTTGTTGTTTTCCCCGTAGGAGTGCCTTATAGAACCATCTAGTGCTTCTAGTCTAGTCTGTCTGCCCCCACTAGAAGCCTATAGGACTCTTCAGCTAAGTATGGATCCTTTGCTTCTCCCTGCTGGCTACTCTGAAATAGATGCGCTGGGAGCCTGCGCATTCTGACGCATGTCAGTGTTTAACCTGGTGCCTTAACCTCACGAGTAATGGGGTTCACATTGGGAACATGTCGTTAAAGTGGAAAGCTACAAACATCAGCTTCTTGGTGCCATTGGCACTTTTACCAGAAAATACAAAAGACACAACCACATGATGTTTTAACTTTGTTTTATGCTGTTTTTTAATCACTCTTTTTGTTTGTTTGCTTTCATTAACCAAACTCAGGGGAATATCGTGATGTCACCAAGGCCAATGGGTAGAGAAATAAAACCAGCTATCCAGAATCTGTAAAGTCAGTGAAGTTAGCCTTTTTCAGATTCAAAAAATGACACAAACACAAGGATTTTCTTTTCCTTTACTGTATAAAGGTTTTCTTTTTATTTTGCCACCTGTTTTCCAAATGGGAAGTGGGAAGCCTCTTGGATAAATTGTGATAAAAATGTCTCTTTGTGTGGTGTGGTCAGTCCACTGAGCTCTCAAATTAGGCTTTGGCTACCAGAGGCCTAGTTTCTGGCTTTGGTCACCTATGAAAATCTTACTGTGAATAACTACCATGTTTCCCCGAAAATAAGACCTACCCATAAAATAAGCCCTAGCAGGTTTTCTAAACATTTGCATGATATAAGCCCTACCCCAAAAATAAGACCTGGTGATGGGCGTGGCCACGCAGTGTATCTGCACAACTCATGCATTTTGTCGCAGAGCAGTAAAGAAGATGAACAGCCCTTCTCATCTGCCCCATGAGAGCTCTATTGCTCGACATGAGAGATTGAGGCCAATGATTCTAAAGGAAATAGAGTCGCAAGAAATTCAGGATGGAATTTGGGGTTTGGAGAGTTACGATGATGTTCCAGAAGAAAATGACTTAACTATATTTGAATAAATGTAGATTGTTGTACCATACTTAAAAAAATAACACATCCCCTAAAAATAAACCCTAGGGTGTCTTCTTGAGGAAAAATAAATATAAGACCCTGTCTTATTTTCAGGAAAACACGGTACTATCCTCCCATAGAAGATTTAAGAAAAATCTCAGTTTCTTAGGAATGGTAGGTAAAAGAAGGAATAGTCAAAGGGGAGAAAACACTTGGGTTGCAAATGAAGAGTATTGAACATGACCATGCGGAAGACTCCTGCACAACTTGTTCTCATGCTCCTGAGTCAGATCCATGTCGTTTTTTCTTAGTTCTACCCATGCAGTACAGAATTAACTAAAACTTGGAGTTTGAGCTATTATATCACTCTGTGTTCAGCTGTTTGTAGTAGCTAATGTGCTAACTTACATATGTGCTCTTTCTGTTTTCTGGATTTATTGGCTTTCGTTTTGGCATAACTTATCCATGTTTTTGTTTACATCATTTTTTTAAATATCAGTAACTATAATAATATAAAATTAAAGCTGTACTGTTGACAAGACTCCTAATTTTATGATCATCTGTCACATAATTTAAGTGCACCAGTTCCTCATGTATAAAGTTATCTCTTTCTCTCTCAATAAACAATGCAGAACGTACTTTCTTTTCTTGTAACAGCTTCATTAAAATACTGTTCGTGAGGGGGTGGTGAAAGCCCAAAGGAGCCTGGATATTAATTCAAAGTCAAGATTTGAGCTTTATTGAAAATGAGCTATTAGGATTTTAAAATGTCCCTTAATATCTTACAGATAAACTTCGGTTTGTTTCTAACTTCATCAACCTTCAATATTCTCATCAGCCCTTCCCATGCTGATGATAAATTATAGTACAACTTTTAAGCAGATGTAGTGTCGTGGGCCTTATTTGCTGAATCAAAGCACAATTACCTTCAGTTCTGAGACAAAGCTGCCAAAGCTCATGTATGGAATGTTCTCCTACCTAGCTCTTCCCCAGGCCTCGCCCTGGTTTCAGTTCACCACTCCTGCACTCTCCAAATTAGATGGACAAGCGCCAGGCACTCAGCTAGGCAGAGGTTCTGGTCGTTCCACAGGGGACCTCATTTGGGGAGCAATGAAGGAGCAAAGAGTGAAAAGTAGAGTAGGGTTTGTGCTTGAAATAGCAGCTCTCTGGGATTTGGGGCATGATTAGAAATACCCGTACTACCTCCTGCCTGGGCTGACCCTCACCCTTGCACCAAAAAAGCCACAGAGTGCAACAACTGTCCACTCGGAACCTTTCAAAGGCAACATTTAAACTCACTTTGCCAAAGAAAGATATTGAAAAGAGACTAGAAAAGGCACTTCTGGTAAAACATTCACCGATGGTGAACCCTGAGCCTTACTTCCTGAGACACACCTAAACAAGTCTGTGCCCAGCCTTTGCTACCCCACCCTCAGGACACCAGCCGGGGCTCACCCCCACTTTGTCCAAGGAATCCCTGGACTTCATCCTCACACGAAACCTGCCACAATCCATGATAAAAAGAAACGAGTTAATGTTTCACTGAAGCAAACTAGACATACGATGTAGTCAGAGCCCTGATTATCTGATCCACAGGACAAGTTAGCTCTCCCCCAGTCGTGGTAAACTGGTGGGGCAGGTGACTCCAGGAAGTTTTCTATCCTCAAAGGGAAGATAGGCAGAAATGTTGTCAGAAGTGTGCAAATCGACACCATTTTGGTCACCTCTTCCCACCCTCGGGAAACCGTGATTTCAATCTCCCTTAATTGTTTCTCCTATCCTGTCCTTTGATGATGGCTCAAGATGATAGTTAAAATTAGTGGTTCCCACATTAGAAACACAAAAATAAAAGCAGAACATCAGGGCCTCCTAGCAGACAATTAAATAGAATCTCCCTAGATGGGGCCTGAGCATTCCTACTTTTTAAAAGTTCCCTGGATGATCCGATGCATTCTGAAAATTAAGAACCACTCGTTTAAACGAAGCAAGTTGCCCTGAAATGAACATTTGCTTGGCATGTTGGTGGTCACCAGCAGGAACAGTGTCGACGGGATGTGGAGGGACGGAACGGCTGCAGTCGCCCTTGAGTTAACAGCTGTCACGTCCCTTTTTCCCAACAGACACAGAACAGTACTTCAGAACTTGCTGTACATGGACGGCAATCATTTCATAAAACCTCACCTTTACACCCTTTTATTTTCTTCCAGGGCGTGGTGAGCTTCTATTTATCCAGCATATACCATCCCCAGAGAGCCTGGCGAGTAGAAGTGTCCAGGTTATGGCTGTAGGTGACTAAACTGGCCAAAAAGGGAGCCTTGTATTCTCCCACTCAATTTTTCAGTCTTCCTTCTTATGCTGCCACTGGTCCTTAAATGCACGCGAGAGTCCACTCCCCGTTCAGGCCCATCGAACGAACATGAACTTCATCACCGTGGATGGTGGTGTTTAAAATGGAAAATCACTAGGCACTTCTTGCACAGAAAGTCCCAGGTTATTCAGGAGATCTGGAGCTGTGTCCAGATTTACCTTGGTTCTTAGAAGAACCAGGCTATAAAATGAACCAGAGTCATTCCCAATCCAGGCACCTGTGGAACTGCTGATTTTCAACTGCAACTGCCAGTTACAGGTAAATGGAAACTTAGAAAGACGGGAGGTTTATCCTCTCCTACCTTTATGAAGTCAGTAAATTAACTCATGACAAGTATTCCTGGTTAATGGAGCACTTCACCAAAGAGTTCAGAGTCTCCTACCAAAGATGTGATCTCCTCTGTGTCTACAGTGCTTAATATGTGGCAGCAACACCCTCCTCCTAGAACAGTGTCGGAGGCAAGTGCCAAGAGACAGGAATGCAGCTAGAAATGAACTTGGGTCTGTCAGGGTCTTACCTGGGACCTTGCTCCAAAGCAGCATCATTAGAAACCACATTCCCGATTGGAGAAAAAAAATGTTTTCAATTTATTTTTATTATTATATTGGATATTGATTAGGGTAGAGGCTTTCTCTCCCACGATAACAAAGGCCCCTGGTACATAATACTCCGGAAACCTGAGGCAAAACACACCCATCAGAAAGATACAGTTCTTTCTCTCTCATTTGCATCTATTCCCTCACAGCTTGGGCAGAAAAGTCTAGCAGGAAGAACAAATCGTTCCCATAGCTGAGCATACAGCCATTCTGATTTATGTGTTCTGACAACCAATTTACCTGGACAATACGGAAATTCATTATTCCTCCACCTTTATTTCATATTCCTCCATTAAGGGCTATTGTTTTTAAGCAAATTAGCTAGAGTTCATGAGTTCACACAATATTTCAGATCCTGTCCTGCAACCTCAGGCAGCTGTTGGTCTGGGGAAAATTCCTCCAGCTTTTGTCCAGACTCTCCCAATATGGTCTGTTGTTCTGAGGCTGAAGAGCTGCTATTAGCACAGTAATTTTTCCAAATGAACATTGAGCTAAATTATCTCAAATGTATAAAGGAACATCTCTCACTGTGTTATGGAAAATTGCCTCCCAAATTACAAGACTATACAAAGCACATATTAATTCTGGGCCCAAGGACATCCAAATTGCCTTAGATTCCGTGATGTATTGTGATAACACACTCTTAATAATGTCAGGCTCTGAGGATATCGCAAGGTACACGCCGTTATGAAAATAAACCAGAGCTCTTCTCCATTAGGATCACCACACACATACCCAAGCCAGCTAGAGGTATTTTGCTCTGAGACTCAAGCCTTTTGCAGAGGAAATAAGTTCCAATTGCATAGACAGGGAGTGAATTTGAATTCTAAACTGGGTCAACCTCCCCAAATGGCTTGCTCGATGCTGCCCATGAGTGAGGCAACCAAGGAAGCATCCGTTGGCAGCCGCAGTGCCCGGAGAAGATGCCTGACTGTAGATGTCTCGGGAAGCAGCTTCTGCTCCTACACGTTCAATTCCACTGCAAGGTGACAGGGGGACATCAGAATCCAGGCACCGCCTATAGACTGTGTCAAGTGCCAGTGCATGCAGTGAGCGTCTGTCTGCATGTGCACATGAAGAGATGGTGAACCCAGAAACTGGCCGACCCAAATCACCCCAAACCAGTCCCCCAAGCACCCAAACAGTCCACACAGGGTGTTTTCAATAAACATTAAAAAAAATATGAACCTATGCGATTTTTCAACTCATTTGTTTCTCTTACTCTTGTTTTTTTTTTTCTTTTTTTAACTTCTTTGAGGAAATATTACAAAGCAAAGCAAATCCCAGACATAGTGACATTTTATCCCCACATGCCTCAGTATGCATCTAAAAGAGATGTTTATTTTTTTCTGTGCAGCCACAATGCCGTTACACACCTAAAAAGAGGAACAACAATTTCTTGGTATCATTTCAGTTCCAAATCGAATTTATCCAATTGTCTCAAAAATGTCTTTTCTTGGCCAGATGCAGTGGCTCACACCTGTAATCCCAGCACTTTGGGAGGCCGAGTCAGAAGGATCGCTTGAGACCAAGAGTTCAAGACCAGCCTGAGCAACATAGTGACACATGCATGCACGCACGCACGCACCACCTGCCCCACCTCGCTTTCCTCGCTACAAAAAATTAGCTGGGCGTGGCACACGCCTGTAGTCCCAGCTACTCAGGAGACGGAGGTGGAAGGATCGCCTGAGCACTGGCGTGTTGGAAGCTGCAGTGAGCTGCGATTGTGCCACTGCATAAAGATTAATAAGTAAGTAAATGCATGAATGAATATGAGGTCCCCCTCCTGAAGGCTTGATAAAATGTCGAAGGCAGTGGTGTTTCCCCAGCATCTCTACCTCCTTCTTGAAGGTAAGGGTGCCCCACACCCCTATTCCAGGTAGCCCTGATGCCCTATTCCTTGGGTGAGACCCATAGTGCAAGCTTGGCCAGCAGGAATTCGAATCTTGGGGGGAACACTAAGCACACACTTTGAACTGCAGCCTCTGAAGAGGCTGTCCCTTAATTTCTGCTCCCTTGAAACTGCCCCAAGTTCTGTTCTGCCGAAACCTGATTTTTTTGATTCCTTAAATTGTATCAACTATGCAACAAATGACTTCTCTCTTTAAGTTGATCAGAATGGGTTTCTGGCCCAGTGCCTTTCCCACACAATCTCTCAGGACTCTTTCCCTCCTGTATCTATGCATTTGCAAGCTCATCCCGGCTCGTGCACCCCACAGTTAACTGCAGCATGAACACACACGAGGGACCCTGCCAGGGCACATGGTGGCTGGCCTCTACATCCAGAAAGCTCTACCAGGGCTGGAAGGAAAACTTTCCTTAATGGAGACAACACGCTTCTTCAGAAGCTTTCTACATGAATTACCTAGGGTGCTAGATAACTTGACTAACTGAAATGATATGCTCAAGAAATGGGGTTGGGTTCTACAGAGTTGAGTGTAAAGAGAACCCCGGGGTGCAAAAGTCTCAGCCTGTTCCCTAGCACCTTGTTGACACCCAAGGAATTATTAGCTTCTAGGCCAAGCCAACAAACACCCTGGGCCTCAGGGACAGACGCCTCAATTCCTGACCTATCTCTAGCCTTGCTCCCAGCAAAAAAAACTTTAAGACTCAAGTGCTCTTTATTCGCTTCTTCTACTGGGTGAATATCTGAGTTGACAGTATTAGATATTCATGAAACAAAATTAAAAGGCACAAAAATCTGTGAGAGAGACGGATTCCCCAAAAGGGTCCTCCCAAATAAAAGAATCTGTTCAGATATTTTCTAGAAAATGTCATTGTTCGAAGTGTGGTTAGTCAGGGACAAAACTGACTTTTTTTTTCATTAGATATAAATGACTCTTTGATTAAGATTGTTGTTTAAAGCGGGTGGGAGCCGAAAATTATCTATCATTATGGTCAAAACTTTTCAACTTTAATTTCCCCTTAATAAAACTCCTGATCTCGAGCCACAAAAAGACAGAGATAATGGGAGAAATGGAATTCCCTGCTGCAATGCGAACAGTGTACTATAGCTAGAGCTGCCATTCGCACGCCATGGTCTGCAGACCAGCAGCATTGGGTCAGTAGGGACTGTGTTAGAAATGCACGCTCTCAGGGCGCAGCACCTCGCCCTACTGTCTCAGACACTCTGGGGGGGGGGGGGCCAGGGACCTGTGTTTTACCATCACCACCACCACGCACGCGCACACACACACACGCACACGCACACGCACTCGAGTGCACTGGGGATTGTGATGCAGACTGAAGTCTGAGACCCACTGCAAGCTAGAGGATCTCTGCCAATACTTTGTCCCTCTCTGCCACCCCCATTCAGCCAGCAGACCTTTACGGAGCCACTCCTGTGTGCCAAGTCCTCTTTTAGATGCTCCTGAAGACATTGAAAGTTAGACAAGCTCTAGAGTCCAACTTTTAGATTCTGGGCTCTTCCACTTTCATCCTGGGTGACCTTGGGCAAGTTACTTAACCTCTTAGAGCAGTTAAGTGGCCTCAGTTTCCCCATTTGCCTTTCCTGTGGGGACAATAGCAGTAGTCAAGTCTTGGGACTGCTGTGAGATTTAAGTGAACGATGTGTACAAGGCGCTTAGCACTGGGCCTGGCAGATGGAGGGGGAGGGGTGGTGGTCAGGATCCGTTATCTCCAGGGTGCCGAGAGAAAGCAAGAGAGAGGATGTGGGTCAACCCACCTGGCCAGGAAGAGCATCCCAGGAGAAGGCACCTTTGAGGTTGTCTGGGAAGGTGAGTCATTGTGTGTAAAGGGGGGGATAGGCTGCAACCGGGTGGCTCTGAGATTCCTGCAGGTGTCAGGTGACCTGCTAGGGTTTCCCCGCCTTTCTCCAGCAGACCCTGGGCCCCAGCATTCTTTGGCTACCATTTTGTTCTTGTCTACCATCCAACCCACATGCTCTTTAAAGGTCAGAATAGCCGTTCACATCTCCTGGACTCCCTTCTCTGGCTTCACCCACTCATTCAGAAATGTGGTTGAAATGGGGGGCTTCTCCACGCACCAGCCTGGACACCCCGACTTTCAACCATCTGTGTGCTTGCGGGAACCGGGCGTGGTGGCTCCCCTCAGGGTGCCCGTCTCTCAGGCAGGGGTGTCCACTGACACCTCCTTCTCGTCCCCTCCCCTCCCTGCCACCAGGGGTCTAAAGTGGACTGCGGCAAAGTCTCTACGTTTTTCCAAAATAATGATTTTTCTCCTTCATTTTTATTATTAATATAGAAAGCCCGGTACAAACCGGAGTGCTGTGCCCCTCCGTGGGGCTGCTCCCCCTCTCTGCCAGGAACCTGGGCCTCCCGTCCTCCTCCTCCTTCTCCTCCTCTCCTTTTATTTCCGTGCCTCCCTGATTGGAAAAGGCGGCCCCCTTCTTCCTCCCCAACTCCACAATTGTCACCGCCAATTAGTGCATTGTTAGGACACACAATGGCGTTACTGTAGCCAGTGGAATGGGAGGCCTTTGTGCTTCTCCAACCGGCTGTGGGGACAGTCAAGTTTCATTTAGAGACTTAAAACACAACGCCAGAAGAAAAACGCTATCAGAAAAGCCAAAAGCAGGGAAAACAGGCGGGGTGGGTGGGGAGGGAAAAGAAAAAAAAAAAAAGCACAAAGAAAAAAAAAGAAAAAGAAAAAAGGGGAAGGTGAAGAAGAAGATGAAGGAGAAGAAAGGCGGCGACAAGCAAACGTTGAAAAGGGGAAGAAGAAAAGATCTGCTATTCAGGAGTGAGCCCGAACTCATGAAAAGGCCCAAGTGGTTGCTACCCCCTGAAGTCCCCCCTCAGAACACAAAAAGGGGCTCGAGCTTAACAGTAATTAGTGGTCTGATTGTGCTTGGAACACTGTGTGTCTTTAGAGGATTTTTCCAACTTTTTTTTTTTCAGTCTTCGCCAATAAAGGGGGTGGGAGGGAAGGTAGGGCTGGGAGGGAGGGAGTCTACAAGCCACATCTCCCCCCCAGCAGTGGGGGGACAATTCAGCCTCTCCCTTTGACAGGTAAATTGGATTTTATTCTCTAAAGCTTGTAACTAATTACAGAGGGTATTTTTCTGTAAGAATGTGACATATGGGTGCGTTTTGGAGTCACTGTTTTATTTGTTTCAAGTACCTTTCGAGCAGCCTGGCCCTTTTTGCAGCCTGGTAGATGCCCCCAGAGGCCCAGGCCTTTCATCCAGAGCTCACGGGTTGTGGACTTTTCCTGTCACCAAAACTTTTATGTCTAGGACAGCTTTTCCTGCTTGTAAAATTAATATCCCGATGTGAACGAGGGATCGCCCTGAGAAAGCAGCCCTCTCTTCGGAGCTCTTGTGCAGATACCTCCGTGCTGGAACCTTCCTCCTGGTGTCGTTCTCCCTCTCTTCCTCCGCATTCATCCCTAAAACAACCGGATGTGCTCCCCACTTGTTAGGGCTCATGGTACGAGGAACGTTCTGCGGGGCAGAGGAGCCACCCTAAAATTAGGCTGGTCCCACCGATGCCCGAGTTCATTCTCCTCCCGCTCGCTCCCACCCAGCCCCACCACCTTCCCTGATTTCCTGAAAGTCCAGAGTCACCTCACCAAGTCAGACTTACCAAACAAGGGTATTCATGTAGCATTTTTAAAAAATTTCTTGGAACAACCTAGCCCAATGCAGCCAATTCATAGCCTTTACCTGCGTCATTCTGTTACTTGTGGTTTTTTTTTTTTTATTTCCCTTCAAATGCATTAAATATGCCTTTCCTTTCCCTCTCTGGGTCAGACCAGAGTCCTAATGTTTGTCCATTTTTTTATTTTTTTACAAATAAGCTAATGGAGACATTCACTCCATGCAAGAGTTGAATAAAATTTCTACCCCCACTTAGAAACAAGGCAGGTAGAATTTACCCCAGGCTGTCTCACTGTCCTGCCTCCTCTTTTTTGTTTTTCTGCAGGTGAGGTAGAAGCAAGAAGATGTGGGGCTGCTCCCAGGTATTCACTAGGGTCGGGAGGGGCAGGGCGGCCACCCCCAGATGTGAATTAGAAAAACCAAAGTTCTAATCCACATCTCACCAACCAGCAGGCAGGTGGCTCTGGACGGGGAGAGTCTTGGGCGTGTTCATGTGTAAAAGGATCATTATGCTCACCTTAAGGCATTGCAATGAGGATTAGAAGAGATAGTCCATCAAAAGCAAGGAGGCCTGGCACTGATACACACTTTTCCTTTTTTGTCCGGCTAGTCAAGGAGGGCTCAGGGCCGTGCCCTCGTGCTGTTCATTTCTCTTTTATTCCCTCTCTGCTACGTTGTGGAATCATCCTCTGCTCTTAGTGGATGTCTTGTCACATCCTGGCTCCCCCACCCTCACCAGCCTCAAAAGGTCCTGATTCAGCTAAGAAATGAAAAGTGAAACCCTCTGACAATGGCCCAGGGAATGTCACAGATACCCAAGTCAGGAAATGCAAATCTGAGAGAGCAGTTATTGAAACCACGATGATTTACCTTCCTCTGAAGGCTGTGTTTCTAGAACTGGATTGGAGAGGGGCAGTTATGTGACTTCCCCAGATCGGGGCTGGAGAAAACACCTGCCTCTGGGAAGCAGAGCAGGGCAATTCCTGAAAGGGTTCTTGGCACAGCGCTTGTGGTAGGTCCTGCATCAGCCCCTCCACTGTCCCTTCTCCCTCAGCCTTTGCGCTATGTGGGGTAGTGGGAACCCAAAGACCCCAGAACCTGCCAAGGAGACGGCACAAGACATCTGGCTGGAGAGCAGCTGGCTGCACGTAGGCTAGCCCAGCAGGGTGCCTTACCCGGTTCACGCCTACAGAGCTCTGAGAGCCCCAGCGCCTTTCTGTCCCATGGTCTGTCACTGCTCTTGTCCTCGTTCTCTCTCCAGACAATTTCCCATTTCAATCTTTCAACCTCTTCTTCTCCTTCCTTCTTCCTTCTTCTTCTTTCTTCCTTTTTTTTTAGATAGAGTCTTGCTTCTGACTCCTGGGCTAGAGTGCTGTGGTGTCATCATAGCTCACTGCAACCTCAAACTCCTGGGCTCTATCGATCCTCCTGCTTCAGCCTCCCAAGTAGCTGGGACCACAGGTGAATGCCACCATGCCCAGCTAATTTTTCTATTTTTATAGAGACGGGTCAAGGGATCCTTCCGCCTCAGCCTCCCAAAGTGCTGGGACTACAGGCATGAGCCACTGCCTCAATCACTTCTTAACCAGCCTTCCTGCAGGGCTGCCCCCAACATAGTCTCTATAAAATGCAAGCCTGGTCTCACCTCCCCCAGTTTAAGAATCTTTCATGCTGACTGTTGGCTTTAGGACACGGTCCAACCTCTGAATCCCGATCCGAAAAGGCCTTAATGAGATGATCCTTCCTTTTTCTTTAACTTCATCTCCTGCCACCAGGATAGCCCGCTTCATGGGCATGTGACCTGTGCATTCACTGGATTTAATGCTCACCTGTCACCATCTTGAAAATCTGAATCATTTTTGAGCAAGGGTCCCTGCAGTTTCCTTTTGCATGTGCCCTGCAAATGCGGCAGCCTGTTCTGCCACTCACCCTCCTCCGCTTCACAGTCCTCTAGCGCCAAACGTCCTGCATTCTCCAAACTGTTTTGCAGTTTCTTCTTTTTTGAACCTTCTCCTACCCCCTCATCTATTTGCAAACTTCTAGCTACCCTTCAAAATTTGGCTTACCTCTCCCCGTCTTCGGGAATCTTCCCTGATCCCCCTCTCCAAGTAATTTATTGTCCCTTGGCAAATGTCTACTTTTCAGCTTATCACAGCTTATTATTATTTATTTCCTGCCTCTACTTAGAGGTTAAGAACTCCAAGGGGGCAGACATTGTGACTTGCACAGAACTAGGGTTTCTAATGCTTGTTGGAGTGACACTGAACCAAGTGCTACATTTTAGAAATGTGTTTATTGAAAGTGTCATTAAGTGTTCACTCAGATGACCATACCTGTGCTATTTGTGCAGCTTTATTGTGACTCTGTATCCTCACTCTAGCCTCACTAGGGGCCCTCAGGGTCGTGGCTGCAGCTCACCACTGTCTGGGACCAGCGAGGTGGCCTTTGCTAAGTGGTTTGCCTTATAGTAACACTGTCCAGTAAAATATTCTGGGAGGACGAGAATGTCCTTTAGTTGCGCTGTCCAGCACAGTAGCCACTAGTCACATGTGATATTGAGCACTTGAAATGTAACTAATGCAATTAAAGAACTGAATATTTAATTTAATTTTAATTAATTTAAATTTCAGTAGCCCCATGTGGCATTGGACAGCACAGCCTACCTTGACATTACCTGATCCTTGCCATGGGCCAGGGAGCGAGTCAACTTGGAAACCTTGTTGTTTCAGGAAGATTTCTTTGCATGTTGCAAGCCCTTGAACACCTCCCTAGGAGAAAGGTTTTCAGTGAAAAGAAAAACAGTCTTTTCTGTTTTCCCTGTTTGATACCAGCCTCTCTCCACACACATTCTGCTGCCAACCACAGTGTGGGACTCTCCCTGGTGTAGACACCCTTAGCCTTGCCGGTGAAATTAGGGGGAAAAGTCTTCCACACCTGGGAGGGAAATACCTGTTGGGGTCAAATATTTCTATTAGGCTACCAAGGGCAATATGACTAGTCTACATTCCTTTCCTCCAGAGTGTCCAAGGAATTCCTGTTGAGGTTAATCATGGCTCGCCACAGGTCCTGCGAGGCCAGGATTCCAGCGCCGGGCACAACACCAGTGGAAGTTCGTCCAATGCTGGGTGGGTAAAGATTGAGTGATGCAAAAAGAGAGCGGATTCCATTTTCAAGGTGCATGGTTTCTGTCACTGAGGATTCCTGTGTCTGATACAGGCAACAGCAGATCCCCTGCAGACAATTTCACAGTTAAGAGCAGCTAGGTCAGCAGAGATCACAGCAAACCTAGACCACCGGGAATCAGGGCCACACATGCAGATTACAAAGAGTGAATCCCCCACCCCACCCCCGCCTCTTTGTATTTAAAATGATCCACAAAGTTACAAAAAAAGAGAAAACATCTACAGGATTTGATCCATCATTGTATATGCTATTTTAAGCTATTAGCATCAAAAGGATAAATTTATTTTCAGGCTTCCAAGCAAAATGTTGGTTCTTCTCCTCACCTTCCCTGCCCTCATGCCCCACCCCCACCATCCCTCCACCCCCCCACCCCCACCATCCCTCCAC
>VSMD01074254.1:0-12134 GCA_008750895.1 Mirza zaza | reverse complement strand
CTCCCCGAGCCCACGGCCCCCCGGGGACTCCCCGAGCCCACGGCCCCCCGGGGACTCCCCGAGCCCACGGCCCCCCGGGGACTCCCCGAGCCCACGGTCCCCCGGGGACTCCCCGAGCCCACGGCCCCCTGGGACTCCCCGAGCCCACGGTCCCCCTGGGGACTCCCCGAACCCACGGCCCCTGGGGACTCCCTGAGCCCACGGCCCCCTGGGGACTCCCTGTGTCCACGGCCCCTGGGGACTCCGTGAGTGACCGCAGACGGTTCCCATGTCCCTCTGCCCGGCGAGGGCGCAGCAAGACGGTGCCGCCAGCAAGGCCAGAGGGCAGCCCCTGCCAGGAGCCGGTCGGCAGCACCTTGACCTTGGGCTCCCGGGCCCGCACCTGTGCAGAGCGAGTGCCGGTCACCGGCCCCACAGCTGTGTCGCTCGCCGTGGCAGCCGGAACTAGGACTCCACACAGCGGCACAGAGCCCCGGGACCAGGGCGCCCGGCTCGGGTGGTCACTGGGGAAGCGTGGGGGGAGGCGCCGGTCACTGGTCCCAGACACCTGCGGGGTGGCGCAGCCACGCAGCCCGGGCCTCCCCGCCACCTGCCGCTGTGCGAGGGGAAGTCAGCGCCCTGACCTCCTGAGACCCTGCCCTGGTGCTTTCCGCAGGGCCAGCCCTCCTGCTTCCGTGTGGCCTCTCTCTCCAGGCGTGTCAGACGCAACAGGGGGCCGGGGGAGGGCCGAGCCCCCGAGGGGGCCCGTCTGCGCCTCCAGGCCCCGAGCCGGCACAGCTGCCGCCCTGTCGCCCCCCCGGGCAGCAGCGGAGAGAAGCCCGGCCTGGCCTGTCCCCTCCGCTCTCCCCAGGGAACGGCGTGCTCAGGGCGCCGGGGCCACCTGCTGGTTAGGGACACTCGGCACGATTCTCCACATCCGCCCGCAAGCCCGAGGGAGGACGGGAATAGGAACCCTGCGGGGCCTGTGGTTTCTCAGGGTCCGCCAGCGGGCCCGGCCGCCTCGCAGCAATCTGGGCCCGGCCGCAACGTGGCCATTATGAGGGCGGGGCCGGCCCAGACTCTGCACCCCAGGGGACGTGGAAGCCACAGTCTGCAGTGCGTGGCCACGGTGACCGGCGGGGACGCCTGGGTGTGAGGCGTGCACGTGCATGCATGTGCACGTGCATGCGTGTGCACGTGCATGTGTGTACCTACATGTGCGTGCATGTGCACGTGTGTATCTACATGTGTGTGCTTGTGCACGTGCATGTGTGTGCATGTGCACACGTGTGTGCAAGTCCTGGATCCAGCCCTGCTCACGTGGGCACTCGCCTCCCCAACAGCGCATGGCCGGGAGGCAGTCACGAGCGGGGCCAGGTGGGGACCCGAGCTGTGCTGGTGGGACGCCGGCTCTGGGGACAGCGGGGGTCGGCCGAGCCAGAGCCGGCGTCCTTCCCCAGCCACAGTCCCGGGTCACACCCAGAGCCGCCAGCCATCTGTCCCTCCGAGTCACGCTGCCCACGGCGGCGCCAGGCTCGGTGGCCGTCCCTGGATTGAAGCCGCCAGCGTCGCCAGTGCCCCTGAGGGTCTGTCGGTCCACCTAGGCAGGCTGGCCCCGGTCCAAGCTCATCGTAGGTTCCCCGTTACACACGCCCGGGGCGCACACGCCAGGTACCCGTTCACAGAAAGGAGAAGCCCCGCACGGGACTCACGCCCAGGCCCTGCGCCCCCTTGGGGGTGAGTGCCACGTGGCCGGTGCAGTCCCCACCACACAGCAGACGGCGGTGGGCATGGGGCAGCCCCATCACGCCCCCCCAGTCCCCCCGAGACCTGAGACTCACGGGGCCATCTGGGCTGGCCCGTCGCAGTGCAGAGGACAGCAGGTGTGTGTGCAGGGCCCGGGCCAGGGCACCCCCATGGGGTCACAGGTCGAGAGACCCACCTGCTGCCCCTCCGGAGTCTATGGGGCTGAGGTCAGGTTGCCACGGCGGCCCACCTGTTCCAGGGCCGCTTGGGCAGGAGGCGGGTGGGATGCATAGCCCAACCATCCGTCTGCCAAAGCCTCTCTCCGCCAGCCGGGCTGCAGCTCGGCCAGGTGACAGTGGCTTCGGGAAGATCCCCACCCCCGGCCCGCCCGCCCCAGCAGGGCAGGGGCCACTGAGACCCTGTGTCCCGGGGCGGGGACAGAGCCTGCTTGTCTGGACAGTGATTTGGGAGGGAAAGCGTGTGCAGGTGGGGACGGGGTCTCCGCTGGGGCCTGCGGTGACAGAGCTGGGCTCACAGCTTGGGAGGGGCCCTGTCTGGAGGGCCCAGCACTGTGAGCAGGACCTGGCCCAGGAGTTGCAGAGAGTGGTCTAGGAGAAGCCCATGGCCGGGCACCTGCGCCCGCCATGACCGGCCCTCTGTGAGTCGGCGGCCAGGGGTCTCTCCCGGGTCTGGGCCCAGCTGCGACACCTTCTCTCCCAGACCAGAACAGGTGACGTGTGCCTCGTGGGCCAACACCGCCAGCCATTGAGTCTCTCGGACACTGGAAGGGGCTCCCGGGGGAGCTGGGGACGGGCATGAGGAGTGGGGCCCGCGTGCCACCCCCCGGCTGACGTCAGAGCCGCCCCACCGCAGGTGGGTGTGGGGTGCCGCCTGGGAAGGGGTGGCGCCCACCAGACAGGAAGGGGAGGGCCTGAGACGGCTGCAGGGCGCAGACGGAGCCCGCCGTGCGGTCAGAGCTGCTGCGTGTGCGGCGTCTACACCACAAACTCCTGCGGGGGCTGCCCCCTCCCCACAGGTCCAGGAAGGGGCAGTTCGTGGACCTTTCACCTCGGAGGGTGGGCCTGGCCTCACGGGGCCGCTGGCCTGCCCCCCACCAGGTCAGCTGAGGGTGCGGCTGTGGGCGGCTCGTGGCTCACGGTGCAAACGCACGTGGTCCCAAACATGCGGTTGGTCCCAAACGCACGCGGCAGCTGGGCTGGTCCTCGCCGTCCGGCTTTCACCTCCCAGGTCTGCAGGGAGAGACCGCGCTGCCGCCCGCAGCTCCAGCCGCGCCCACGGCGTGGACTCAGCCACGTGCTGGGGGTCTTCAGTGGCCCTCCCGCGACCCGGGCCTCTGTCCTCCCCCTCCGTGTGCCGCTGGCCCGGCCCCCGCCCACACTCGCCATGACCACCGTCCCCGCAAGTCCCGGCCGGGACCCTCCCCAACCTCCCACCACACGGCAGCGCTGCGCCCGCCCTGCCTCAGTTTCCCCGACTGCAAGTCCATGGCCATCCCTCAGGCCTGGGCCCTGCCTCTCCCCCGGTCTCTTCCCGTTGACGCCTCCGCCCTGGCGTCTGTCTCCCTGCTGCGTCTGCCGCGGGATCGCGTCTGAGTGACCGGAGCCACCTCTGCCGTCAGCGGCCTTAATCGCAGGCGAGGAACTGCCCTGCTACCCGCAGCGCAGAGACCGCCCGGGGCCTGTCCAGGCGGGCGTCCTCGGGTGCCCCTGCATGCCAGGGTCTGGCCTGCCCTTCCGCTGTGCTTTCCTCATGTTTGGTCTGTGCCACGGCAAGTAGAGAGGCGCGGGCTGTCTCCGACCTGGCCTCCCCCTGCTGGGGCAGCCACACCCCGATCCTCTCTTTCTTTCCGTGGGTTCTGGACGGGACAGACCGGAGGGCTGGGGCTCCTCTGCCAACCCGGGCCCGGCATGAACGCCGAGCCCACCCATCCTCTCCCCCTGCCTCCCGTCCTGCTCCCCTGGGGCGGCCCGGGGCCCAGGGGAACCAGGAGCACCCAGACAGCCCCGACTCACGGCCCTGCTGGCAGGGTGGGGGCACGGAGGGAGAAGGGGCGGGCACGGCAGGGCCCAGGTCCCAGCCACTGGGGGCGAGGCCGAGACGGACCCAGCCTCAAACCTGCATGTTCCCGAGAGCCTCCGGCGCCCAGCTGCCCTCCGCACTCCAGGGTCCCTGCAGGAACCCCACGGGGCTGGGAGGATGGGGGGCGGGTGCAGCGCTCTGGCCCCGGTCCTGGCCCGTGGGGAAAGAGGCTGCAGGAGGAGGAGGGCGTAGGCCGGTGCCCGGGCCGCCTGACACCTGGCGCCGCTCCTGCAGGGCCGCTTCCCAGTGGGGAGAAGCAGCGGGAGCCCACACCTGCCAGTCCAGCAGTGGCCCTGGCCCCGTGGCCGTGGCTCCTGCTGCCCTCTGGTGTTCGGCGCTGGAACTGCTCCGCCTGCCCCAATACTCTGGCGGAAGTCGGTGCTTACTGCAAAAAAACGGCTTTATTGTGACAGTTCCCACCCGGGGGCAGAGCACAGAGCGTGGACAAAACCTCAGGTTCTGAATGGGACGGTGGACACAGTGGGCCAGTGACAGAGACTGCCTGGCCCCGGGTGGCCCCGGGTGACCCTCAGTGGCCTTGGGTGACCTGGCTTAGCCCTGGGTGGCCCTGGTTGACCTAGATGCCATGGGGTGACTCTGCGTGGCTCTGGGTGACCCTGGGTGGCCCCGAGGCTTTGGTTTTCTTTTTACAACTCTTGCGACTCCATTTAGACCCGTCTAGACCTGGACTCTCCTAATGCACGTGCCTCTAGGAGCGGCTGAAACGGGCTGACCGCCCTCTTCCCGCCCAGCAGCTCAGTTTTAGGGTGTCCTCCTGGCCAGGAGGGGCCCATTCAGTCAGCCGGTGAGGGGAACCTTAAGATTTTACTTTAGTTCACAAGGCGAAAATCTGTCCCCTGCTAGTCCCGCTGTGCGACCTCACCAGAATGGATTCTCTCTGACCCTCGGTGTAAGGCTGGTGGCAGGGGCCCCCTCCCCTCCCTAGATGGAAAAAGAAAACGCTAATTGACCTGACCCGCCAAGGACAAACTGCCAGGCCCCACTGAGAGGAACCACACCCAGATGTCCACCTGGACGCGATCCTGGATTCCACAAATACCTCCAGCCCCTCCTATTTCTCAATGACCATCCAAGGTCACAATAGAGAATCCCCAGCTCCTCCCGCCAAAAGTCCCTAGCCCCGCCCAAAGGGTATAAAAGTCCTCAGCCCCTTCCAACTGTGGCGACTTCCGGGGCCCCCTCTCTTGGGGCCCCAGAAGCTCATCCACGAGTGTATAATAAAGCCACGTGGTTTGGCCCCCACTCTTTCTCTCTCTGTGTCTGTCTTTTCTTTTCGCCGCCGCCGAAAAACCTCACACTGGGTACCCGCCTCTGCAACGTGGAACGACCGGCTCTTCCCTCGAAGAATTCAGTGTACCATCAGCTGTCCGGGATGTGGCTGACCTCACTAAAAATCCCCTGCGCCCAACTACCAGGCTCTCGTAGCCGAACGGGGGAGAAAGACACACTAACCCCCACAGGGCAAAGGATCTGTGATCTAACTGAGGTTTGGACATAGGAGAGTCCAGGTCAGGACAGGACTAAATGCAGCTGAAAAAGTTGTAAAAAGAAAATCAGAGCCTCAGGGCCACCCAGGGTCACCCCATGTCATGTCGGTCAACCTGGGCCACCTCATTAAACATTAAACTCATATCAGCGTGGCTTAGTGGCTGCGGTTTTAGGTGCTGGCCACAGGAACAGCTGTCCTTGCTTATGGGAGGGCAGCAGGGACTGTCCCCAGAGCACGATCCGTTTGGCGTGGGGAGGCAGGGTGGCCCCGAGAACTTGATTTTCTTTGTAGAGGCCGCACCGCCTGACATTCCCACGGACGGGTGCCACAGGTTCCCGCTCTCCCAAAGGACCGAGTCAGGCTCCCTAAGGAACACCGCACCCCCACGCACACCGCGGCTTTGCCCGCAGCAGCCGAGACGGGGAATCAGCCCGCGTGCGTCGTCAGAGGAGTGACAAGGAAGATGTGTATGCACAGAGTGTGGTGTCATTCCACCTTGAAGAGGAGGAAATTCCTGACCCTCGCCGTTGCACGCAGGAGCCTGGTGGATTTGACGCCAGCGACGTGAGAAACCGGCAGGAGTCCCTGTCCACGAGGTCCCTAGAGTCGTGAGCGTCACAGAGCGGGAAGTCGAAGGGGCCCGCCAGGGGCTGGAGTGGGCGTGGGGGCTGCTGTTGGGGGGGGGGGGTCGGGGACGGAGTTTAAGGTGTGCAAGGTGAGTTCTGGAGATGCGCTGTGCGACACTGTGTGACACTGTGTGACCTGTGCCCATGGTGACAGTGCTGTATCATGCACTTAGAGTTGTGCTGCAAAGGCTGAGCTCCTACGGTGTTCTTAGCACAGTCAAAAATCAAAGCAAACAAAGAACCCTGAAGCATGATTATTGTTGGCCGGGCGTGGTGGCTCGCGCCTGTAATCCCAGCACTCTGGGAGGCCGAGGCAGGAGGATCGTTTGAGCTCAGGAGTTCAAGACCAGTCTGAGCAAGAGTGAGACCCCGTCTCTACTAAAAATAGAAAGAAATTAGGTGGACAACTTAAAATATGTAGAAAAAGAAAAATTAGCCAGGCATGGTGGCTCATGCCTGTAGTCCCAGCTACCTGGGAGGCTGAGGCAGCAGGATTGCTTGAGCAAAGCAAAAAAAAAAAGGTGATTATTATTCCAGTCTGCAGTGGTGTCCTCTTCGCAAGCCTATTTGCCTGCTTGTCCAGCAGGTGGCGCCCTCAGCCTGCAGGTGGCGCTGTGTGTGGCAGGTGTGGCCCGGGCAGGTGTCCTGTGGGTTTCACCTGCGTCTGGGCCGTGTTGGGCTCAGGTCTCCGCCCGGGCGCCGCTGTGGTCCCGTGACAAGCCTGTGTCATCCCCCAGGATGCGGCATAGGTGGGGCGCCCCTTCAAGAGGCACGTTTCCGTAGTGGCGCTGACAGCCGGACAGGTGACGGGGGCAGAGCTGTCCATCCGCGGCGGCTCCTCGAGCCTGCGTTTGAGGACCTGCCGGGAGGAGCACGCAGCACAGATGCAGCTGCGGCCTGGCCCCCTGCGGAGGGGCTGGGGACACCGTGTTCAAGGCTCGGGGCCCAGAAAGGAGGGAGGGCGGGCAGTGCGGCTGGCGGTCCCGCTCCGTGCTCAGGACGCCTGCCCCGCAGAGGAGGAGCGGGGAGGAGGGAGCGCCGCCAGTCGTGCGGGCGTGCAGGGGGGAGGACAAACGGCTGACCGTCCCCGTCCGGCACCTGGGGAGGGGAACCCGCCGTCACCACTGTCAGAGCGGGAGGGAGCCGACTCCGGTTTGGGACCCGACGCGGCCTGCAGGCCTGGGTCGCAGCATTCCCATCCTCGCCCGCCGGTGGCCCGCAGGAGGGTCTTTATGGACAGGCTGTGGGGTCCCTTCCCCCACAGGTAGAGGGCTCGCTGTCCCTGCGTGCAGGGTCAGTCGTGGCAGTCCGTGGGGGCGCGGGTGTCCTGCGGCTTGGGCTCCGTGCTCAGCGCTGCCTTTTGCACGAGGAGCTGGGGGTCCCGAGATCTCCGTTTTCCTGCACGCCACTGTCGACGCGCACCTAAAACGGCGCCTTTCAACGGAGCGCTGAGCTGAGCGGGACGTGACGATCTTTCAGACAGACGCACTAATAAGGCAAGGAAAAGGCACAGACCTGATGATGGTGAGAGGCGGGAGTCCAGTCTCTCTCGGGCCTTTGTTCCAGCACAGAGCGGAGCGTCGCTTGCCCTGGACTCCGCACGACAGGAGTTCTGAGTTTGCGCGGGCTGCGACCTGGCCCTAAGCATACAAACGCCACAGGGTAAAGCAGACCAGAAAACCCCCGTGAGACTGTAAGAGCATCTCGTTTCCTATGAAATTACACTGCGTGTAATGGGGTTTTGTGCATGTGAATCTTGTGAATGGTGTTCCTAATTAGTGTTACACACACAGACATGCGCACACACAGACACGCACATACACAGGGACATGCACACACGGACATGCACACATGGACATGCACACACAGATATGTACACAAGGAGACATGCTCACACAGAGACATGCACACACACTGACATGCACACACAGAGAGATATGCACACACAGACATGCACACATATGGACATGCACACAGAGACATGCACATACACGGATACACACAGAGACGTGAACGTACAAAGGGACATGCACACAGAGACATGCACACATGGAAATGCACACACAAGGACATGCATAACATGGACATGCACATACACAGACATGCACACACAGGCATGCACACACAGAGAGATACACACACGGACATGCGCACACACGGACATGCGCACACAGAGATATGCACATACACAGGGACATGCACACACACTGACATGCACATACACAGACATGCACACACAGAGAGACATGCACACAGAGAGATACACACAAGGACATGCACACACACACAGACATGCACACACAGAGACATACACACACACGGACATGCACACACACAGACATGCACATACACAGACATGCACACACAGAGAGACATGCACACAGAGAGATACACACAAGGACATGCGCACACACACAGACATGCACACACACACAGACATGCACACACATAGATAATTCTCTCTCAACTCGCTGCTGGAGTCCCGTGTTTGAAGGTCCACTGAGGACCGCAGATGTCCTGCGCAGACCCCAGGCTGGAAGAGACGGGGGCCTTTAGTTTAAGCCCCAGCGTCACCACTGAGCAGCCTGCACATTTGGGGGGCTGCCGGGCCTCTCTGCGTCCCAGTTTGTTCAGAGACAAACACAGAGCGGCTCCCGGGCCTCTGTCACCGTCTTCCTGGGCGTCTCCTCTTTCCCCGGGCGGAGCTCGTCCTCCTCCCCTGCGGTCCATGTCACCCCTGGCACCGGTGCCCAGAGCTGTGGGCAGGACAGGACCCCTGGGGTGTGGGGGGGCCGTTTCCAGCTCTGCGTCAGCTCTGTGCTGACAGCGTGGTCATACCCTAATTTCAGATAGAAACGCTTAGGTGTTGTTTCTCTCTAGATCGCCTTTTGCAGCTGCACTTGCATTGTGAACACTGACAAACGGGCGGGCATGTCGATTATTCGAATAATTATGATGCAGTATTTTTATTTTCAAGACATTCTCACAGTTCTCTCCAAGTCCTGCACCTCAAGTGTTCCCAGCCTGGGGACGTTGCTTCCCATTTTCCATTAATGTGATGAAAACGTGCATGGGGAGGTTCTTTGTTTGCGGGTAACCCCGTCCCCCGTCCCCCGTCCCGGAGTAGAATTCCCTCCCGCCACACGTCTCGAGTGGCCCCTAATTGTGCCTCTGATTTCGTTCCCACCGGGGACGGACCCCCGGCCTGCGGGGAGGATTGGGGGGCGGGAGGTTTATGAATTGAAGGCGGCAAAAACCCTTCCGGATGGAAGTGGTAACTGCTGGGATCTGGATGACATTTCCACCCAGCAGAGAGTATTTTTTAACTCCTTAAACTAGGCGTCCTTAAACTACGGCCCATGAGACACATGTGGGTGTTTTTGCCCATTTGTTTTTTTGCTTCAAAATAAGATATGTACAGCGTGCATAGGAATTTGTTCATAGCTTTTTTAAAACTATCGTCCGGCCCTCCAACGGCCTAAGGGACAGTGAACTGGCCCCCTGTTTAAAAAGTTTGAGGACCCCTGCCTTAAACCCATCAGTTGAGACGTAAACTTGAAAAGGCTGGGAAATACATTAATAAGGTTTTGCTCTACGCAAAACCTCCCTCCAGATGAGAATGCAAGACAGCGCCTGGTCACTGAGCACGCGGTTACTGAGCACGCTCCGTCTGCCCTCGCTGTGACCGTGACCTATTCTTTTCTCCCTTGAGTACTCAACGTAAAAGAGCCTAAGTTTTCCCCAGGCGAGGCCTCCTGGCTGCCGTGCTATGTTCTCGCGAGGGCTGCACTGTTCCCACCCGTACCTAGCATATGCTCAGTTGGTATTTTTATCAACAAGGGAAAATTTTCTCCAGCGGCATTTGACTTTTAAATGAGGCTGACATTCTCTGAGGAATAAAGCCCACATGTGAAGACAGACCAAATTTGGAAAACCTCTCCAAAGAGCTTCAAGGAAATTTCCACGTTGCTATGTACTAGGAAGGCTGATGTCACCCGGGAAAGCGTTACATGAAAAGGTTTCCAACATTCCAGAATTTTCTGTGCTATTGCTGGAAGGAAAAGGGAGCCGGAGGGGAGGCCAGGCAGAGATGGGGCATCGGCAGAACCGACCATCACAACGGGGAGACGGGGGCTCGGGGTCCTTGGTTCTGTGGCTCAGGGCAACTTACTCCCCCCGAGACCCTCACCTGGACGTCGGGGTTAGCACCTGTCTGTAGGACGGCTGGGAGAGTCGTCAATTAGTGCAAGGTGGGCCAGGCACCAGCACAGAGCTGGCTGCAGAACATTCCCAGTCAATGTGGAGTGTGGTCCCAGGTGGCTGAAGGAGGAATAATACGCTCCTCTAAAAACCGATTTATTGGCCGGGCGCGGTGGCTCACGCCTGTAATCCTAGCACTCTGGGTAGTCCGAGGTGGGTGGATCGCTCAAGGTCAGGAGTTCGAGACCAGCCTGAGCAAGAGTGAGAGCCCCCCTGTCTCTACTAAAAATAGACAGAAATTAATTAGCCAACTAAAAATGTATAGAAAAAAAATTAGCCGGGCATGGTGGCGCGTGCCTGTAGTCCCAGCTACTTGGGAGGCTGAGGCAGGAGGATTGCTTGGGCCCAGGAGTCTGAGGTTGCTGTGAGCTAGGCTGACACCACGGCACTGTAGCCCGGGCAACAGAGGTGAGACTCTGTCTCAAAAAAATAAATAAAAACAGTTTTGTTGAGATATAATTCACCTGCCATTAACGCGTCCAGGCAGTGAGCAATTCCGTGTTTGGCGTGTTCAGCGCTGTGCGACCACCACCACGTGTTTGAGAAAACCCATGTGTTCACCCGTCACCCTCCACCCCCGCTCGTTCCTGGGCAGCGCGAAGCTGCCCTACGTCTCTGCGGAGTTGCCTGTTCTGCGTGTTTCGTGCAAATGGGCTCGCAGGAAACGAGGTTCTTGGCGACCGATGATGCGTTCTTGAGCTCGGCTGGTGCCAGTCGAGACCAGTGAGACAGGCCGTGCCCACCTAGGGAGTGTTCCGCAGAGTCTCGCTCCGCCACCAAATTCCGATCATTTCGCCCGGGTTTTGCTGTGGTTCCTTCTGATAAATGCCTTTTGAGCTGCCCCCATAACAATAGCTAGCTAAAAATAAGTCAGCACCCGGAAGCCCACTGGAACTGTGCGATGGGTGCCTTGGCCAGGCCATTAGCGTCCTCTCGCTCCGGTTCAGCTCCGCCCAAGAAGCCGGGAGGAGAGGAGCTTAGATGGGACGGCAAGAGCAGCCGGGAGAAAACACGGTCACCACGTTATGACTTGTTCGTGGAGCCGGCTCTAGAGCCCTTTGACATCGCGGCCTGTGCTGGCTTTTGTGCCCCACAAGGTCACCCGGGGCAGAGCCGGGACTCCTGGCTGCCGAGGACCTGGGCCCGCGGCTGCGGCAACCGGCTCTTGCAGCCCCCAACTCGGCTGGTTTGGAGCCACCGGGCTTGTGCAGAGCTACCGGGAGGGTCGGCTCGGCTCTGCCTTTGTTAACTGTTGGAGCATTGTTACGAGGCGCGCGTGGTCCAGGCGTTCCGCCCCTTCGGAACCCAAAGCTACGGGGAGAGCGTGAGCGTGGGAAACGGGGCAACGGCACATTTGCATTTTGCGTTCATCTAGTGAGTGTCTTTCTTAAGTTGCAGCGACTTGGGGCAGGGGGGGCGTCAGGGGTGCGTGGGACACACTCAGGCCGCCGCTCGAGACAAGCAGGACACGTCCCCACGCTCTCTGTCCACGGTGTGCCCTGCGAGCGTGAAGAGCTCGAGGTGGCGTGTCCCACGCGTGCCGCTGCTGCGTCCCAGGCACCGCGTGCCGGCGTCTGTGCTCTGCAGCACGGCACGTCCCCACTGCTGGGAGGTGTGAGCCCTCCGTCACTAGAAGAGCACACGCTGACGTCGCCTTTTCCACCTGGAGCTAAAGCAAACCCACGTCCTGCCCTCCCCACCCCGCAGCCTGACCCAGACTGGGCAGGGCCGGGCTGACCCCCCCGAGCTGACCCCAAGGAGCTGACCCTCCAAGCTGACCCCCTGAGCTGACCTGAGCTGACCCCCCCGAGCTGACCCTGCGGAGCTAACCCCACGGAGCTGACCCCCCGAGCTGACCCCCTGAGCTGACCTGAGCTGATCCCCCGAGCTGACCCCCGAGCTGACCCCCCAAG
>VSMD01074250.1:0-82242 GCA_008750895.1 Mirza zaza | reverse complement strand
AATGTTTCCAGCTCATCTTTGCGGCCGTCCCCTACGTCTGGAACATCCGAGTTCACAGCTGGTGTGAGCGGATGCAGGGGAGAGTCTGCCAGGGCCCAGCGGCTGCTGAGTGCTCGGTCCACGCCGCTCCCCTGCCAAACCCTCCCTCGGCCGCTCATCCCACTCGGGGACAGCCCACGAGGCCATAGTGACCTTGGTCCTAGTCTGCACCTTGGTCCTCATTGCTACCACTCAGCCCCCTCAAGGCCTCCTCCCTCTGCCTGGAACCTGGTCCCCAAATACCCTCAGGGACCGTTCCCTCCCTCCACTCCTTCAGATGTAGGCGACCTCCTCAGCAACCCTCTTCTGGAAGCCCCAACAATTTTAAATTGCGACCATTATCTTCTCGGCATCCCCCAGCCCTTCCCTGCCCGATTTTCCTCCGTAGCACTCGCTAGCATGGAACGTATTATTTATTTTGTTTACGTGATCTACCCACTCAGAAACGTAACCTCCACAAGCGTAGGGATTTTTGTCCATGTCATACACTCCTCTATCTCCAGCACCTAGAGCAGTGCCCGGCACATAGTAGGTGCCCAATGAATGTTTGTCAAAGAGCGTGAGTCCCCTTCGCCAAAGCGTCGGCCTATTTCTTTAAGTGGCATTCTTTTGAGATAAATGTCTGATGGCCACGTGAGGCAAACCACTTCCCGCTGCAGTCTGCTTCTCCATGGGGAGACTTCTCACCATTCCACCCGCTGCCCAACCGCTCTGAAGAGCCCCTCACTCCAGACCCTGCTCCAGACCCTCCCGAGGAGGCCAGAGGCGAGGAGGGCTGAGCAGGCCTCGCACACTCCTGCCTTGGCCCAGAACGAGAGATTTAGAAGGCGCTGGAATGCAACAGAGCGTTCACACTCTCCCTTCAGGGAACAAAGTGTTCTGCTCTGTGACTCTTTTTTGTTCTTACCATTGACATTTATTGTGTCTTTAATTAAGCTGGCATGTAAAATATTCCACAAGACATCTCACCTTGTCTTCTCTGTGGTCTCTCTCTCTCTTTTTTTTTTTTTAAGTCCTGACCTCAGATTAACATTGTAGGCTGATCTCAAAAGTACGGGGAGAAAATGGGACTTTAAAAATCTCTGCCACCTCTTCTTAATTGGCCCCCTCGTCCCCCTTAGCTACTCCTGGGGATGGAGGTCTTTCCCAAAGTGTGTCCCCTTGGTTTCCTTTTCTATCCGCTAGCTATATTCATTTCTCACAGACTCATAGTTTTTATGGGATTTTAATTCTAACCTGTATCTACATAATTCTCAGTTTAAATTGAATCTCTCTTGAGAGATCTAGACTTGAATTCCCAACACTGTTCCTAACCCTCACAGGCTATCCTACCAGCACCCCCTCCATAACCAACAGCACCTCTTCAACAGCCATTGGCACCCTACGATACATCCTCATCACCTGGGACCCAACAGGGCCCAAACAGTAAATGACCCTCCCCCTTCTAACTGCGCCTCTTCTCAGCCCCTTTAGTAGCGCCCTGTTTCTGCGTATCACGTGGGTTCTCCACCTCCAAATCTCCTTTCTTCTTCATTGCCCCCCTTCCTTCAGGCCTCCTACCTCACGGATAAAGAACATTCAGCTGCCACTTACTACCTGCTAACGGGTGCCCCCAGATGGCACCAAACCCCTTATAGGCAAATGATTATCTCTTCTAAGCCCCTAAGTAGGTCTACTGGGTAGGTGTTTTTTATGTTACCATTTTACAGATGAGAAAAATGAAGACCAGAGAGGCTAATTAATTTGACTCCAAGCTCCACAACTAGAAAGTGGAAGAGCAGGGCCTGGCCCAGGCTGCCCTATTCCAAAGGGTCCGCTCTCCACTGCCACGGTGTCCTCTCACCACGTGCCCCTCTCAGCACCTGGCAGGGACATCTAGAGGGGCAGCTGCTTTGCCTTCATGAGAACAGAGTCAGGCAGGAACGGGGGCTGGATATTTCCAGATGGATGGGATGTGGCACCTGCTTTAGAGCTCATGGAGGAAAGAGACGGAAAACAACTTGCCATTTGTGACCATGGCCATGGAAGCCTTTGGAACTAAGGGGGATGGGGGGCTGTGCCTCAGGGACCAGGAAAGGCTTTGAGGAGGAGGAAACATGCAGGATGAACAGAACACTCCTGCATGGCTGTAGCATTAGGTATGAGGTGAGAAAAGCAGGAGGTATGGTGGGAAAACGGCCCGAGAACAAGGTTGTGCAGAGACCGGACACCTGTTGAGCACCTGCTGTGAAGACCCGTTTTAAGGAGTTTGGATTTTATTCCGTGAATGACAGAGAGCCACCAAATAGTTTTTAAAGTGCAGTCAGTGTAAGATCAGAGTCCACATTTTATGACAATGACTCCAATTACGGAGTAGAAGATGCATTCATGGGAGAGTGATTGGGGTCAGTCCTTTGGGCAGCTAGTGCCAACAGTCCAGGTGGGAGAGAACCAGGAAATGGGGAAAGGACCCATGAGTGAGTGTAGAACAGGGCTGAGAGGACCAAGCGGACGTGAAGGAGACAAAGGGAGTGCGTTGAAAGGGACCCAGGGTGGCAGCTTTGCAGCCAGGCAGAGAGGGCTCCACTCCTGCCTCCTCCGCCCCCGCTGAGCCCGGCCCTCCCTCGCCACCCGGTCTCTCCCTTCCAAAAGGCTCCGTGTGTCTGTCTCTCCTCTGCCCAGGCTCCTGACCCCATCCACCGCTCCCCATCAACCCCACCAGCAAAGCCCCCCTCGCCTCAGCTCTTCTCCTGACACTCCACTCACCACACGGCCTGGGGTGGAAGTGCGGAGGTCGCAGAGCTGGCAGGCCGAAGAAGCAGATGTTCGGGGACAAGTGATGGAGAGGACAGGACAAGGAGCCAGGAAAAGTCCCAGTGAGTGATGGGGGTGGGGGGCCCCAGTTGGGGTATCTCTGATGACCGCAGTGAGGAAAGGGGAGCACAAAAGGATCTGGGATTTTGAAAGACGGGAAGAAATGGCCTGCACATGGCAGTGAGGACCAAGGAGGCGGGGAGGCCTGCCAACCTCCCAGCACCTCTCCCAGAAGTCCACTCCCAATTATTGGGGCACATTACTGCACCGCAGCTCAAGTCCCTCCACAACCTCAGCCTTGGCTGCCAGCTTCACTTCATTACGCCCCAAGGGAGCAGCAACAATCAGAGACAGTGTCCCGGCTTCCATCACCAAATGTGCCCTGTACTCTGCTTTCCCCTCGTCCCTGCACCAGGTCCCAGCCCTCATCCACTCAAGGACTTTGCTCCTGCAAGTCCCGTCTATCACGGCGTCCCCCTCGGCATCCACGCACACACCACTATCTCCCATGTGCCCTCCGGCAAGCGCCGCGGTAATCAAAGTCTCCCCCTTGCCGTGACTACTTCCGCACCCAGCTCCTCTCCTCAGCTCCTCTGGGCCCGACTCCACTCCCGTCCCCACCTCCCCTTACCAAAGCCCACCAATCTCCATCCTTGGCATACGCTGCCTCTCCAGAACAAGCACTGACACAGGAGCTCACTCCCTTCTCTGCAATCCGCTTTCTCTGTTCCTGCCCCCCCCTTCCTGGGTGTTCTCCCACCTCCCTGCTGCTCCTGGCCGGTGTCACCTGCTGGCTCTTGCTCCTCCCGCACATGGCTTTCCCGGGGGGCTCGGTCGTGCCCTTTTCTCTCTCACTAGACGCATCTTCTGGTTATTCTCACCTGCTCCCTTAGCTCTAAAGGTTGCCTATACAATGACAAATCCCAAGTTTATGTCTCCTGAGTGCCACGTGGATGTCTAGTTGACATCCCACACCTGACATGTCTAAGTGCAAACTCCCAATTCCATCTGCCCCAGTCACATGTCTGCCCCAGTGACCCTCTTGGTCCTGCACCTTCTGCATCTCAACAAACGACACCACAACCTGTGCTCAAGCCAACACCTAGGAGTCACCCTTCATTTCTCTGACCCCACCTCCTTCTCCTGCCACACACAGAATCACTGTCTTGGTCCATGGGCTCCGTCCCCCAAAATAGCCCGAATCCACTCACTTCTCCCAGCATCCACCTCTAGCACTTTCGCCTCTCGTCTGGTACCTGCAAAGGTTTTCACTCCTGTTCTCTTTGACTTATTCCCCATCTGGAGAGGGGAGAAAGAGCAAGAACAGAAGCCTGGAGAGCCTGGCACCTGGTCTACCTGGTCCACCTGGAGAGCAGGCAGCAGCATGGATGAAGCACGGAGCTGACCAGAGGACAGAACCCACAACGAGGGAAGGAGAGAGGTGCAAAGGAAGAGAACCTTGGTTCAAAACATCATTTCAAACACAAGATTGGAGAGTGCCCATCGCCATTCCCAGGCAAAAGTGCATCTGCGAGGATGTGCTGGCCGAGCGTGACAACACGTGCTTTGGACCATCACCCTGGAAGCAAAAGTCACCTGGATTAAGGCAAGGGATGTGGAGGAGATGAAGAGCCCAAGCCAGGGGTCAGGTTCTTGAGGAGCATGGACAGCAACGAGGAAACCCATGAGAGATGCCCTTCCATGCTCAGCACGCTGTCAAATATTAACATTTCTCCCACCCAATCTCTCACCTTCATACCCTTCCCACACTTCCTTTACAGCCCATGTTTGGGTCCCCAATGCCTGGGACACCATAGAGCCTCACTGGTCCTGCTACCTCCTGTCTTCTCCCATCCTGGACACTGTGGACTGATTAACCTCCCTAAAGAATGGGCAGTTCCAATGATAGGACTCCCCTGCTCAGATCTTTAACAGCACCCCATGGCTGCTCATAGTACGCACAATCTCCTTTCCCTGCCATTCACGGCCTGACTCACCCAACCAATACACCGTTCTAATTCCATCAACTCCTCCAGGCAATTTGAACTCCTTATTTTCAAGCACACCTGGTACTTTTCATCTCCTTTCTTTTGTTCTTGCTGCTCCCTCTCTCTGGAAGCCCCCCTCCCTCTGCTGAAATCTTAGGGTATAATATAGTTAAGAACACAGGTCCGAAGTCAGACAGATCTAGATGCATATCTTACCCACCTAAGTACTTGTTCTGTGATGCTGAGCAGGTTATTTAACTTTTCTGAGCCTCCGTTTCCTCTCCTCTAGTTTGGATCTGAGTAAACATTGCTCCGATGAGAGTGGAAAGTGAGAAAATCTAGGTAAAGTGACTAGCATAGTAGCTGCCACAAGGGAGGCTATTCAAAGAGGCAGCTATTATTTTTAATATCCTTCCTCTTTTCATTCTCTCCAGATGCCCCTGCAAAGCAAGTCCTCCCTCTGCTGGGCCCTGTGTCTCATTGCCTTCCTGGAACACTTTCCTGCATCTGATTCCGTTGCAACTGCATTAACTCCCCTTGCTCTTTAAAGGTAGGAAGCAGTCTCGCCCACTTCTGTATGTCCTCCGGCACTAAGCCCAGTTCATGTAGGACTCTATAAATGTTCGTTGAATCAAATTATCTTTAATTTCCCTGGCATACAAATATAATCTCAGTTATAGTGATTTTTCATAGCTGTTCCCTAGATCATACTGAGGAGGAAGAGTGGGTAGGACTTGGGGGCAAAGTGATATCATTACCATCATTCCAATATGCAAAAGGCATCCCTTACCCAAAGTCTATTGCTTCAAACAACACAGGAAACATAGCCGATTGATTTACATAAGAACCTTCCGGAACAGAAATACATTTAGCTCTGAGACTATGGACATGAGTTTGGGGAACCACTTTGATTTGCATGAAACATGTAACGGCATTAAAAATGCTGAATGAAAGGACTATCCCCTTACGGTCAGCCTGCAGAAGGACAACGTGGTGCAGGGTCAGGGCCATCCTTTGGGAGTCAATGGTGCTCAGGATCTTGGCAGCGGCGGTCCCCAGCAAAGGCTTTCCGTTGTACAGGGTGTAGTACGTCAGCTCCGCCGGGTCCTTCGGGCCTGGCACACGCTGCATCTTTACCATCTTTCAGAAAAACAGAGGCTGTGTGTTTACAGGGCATCTTGCACGGACCCTGCAATCACTCGGGCAATCAGCAGGCTCTCCTCTCCCGACTTCTGTGGCTAAGTGGACCCACTACATAGATGTTAGACACCAATCTTTGCATCCCTCCCTATATCCAGCATCTCAGGAAGCCTGCTATCACTAGAGCAGGAGACTGGGAGGAGAGAAGAAGGATTGAAAAATAAAAATATGAACATCTAGAAAGAACAATTTGAGGTTGGAAAAGAAAACGTGGACTAATGATGTATCCCAGCCCTGCACAGAACTCTGGCCTCATTTGAAAATAGGCCTTCACATTTAATTCAGGGCACGTTAGGTTATTCTCAAATGAGACTTTTAATTTCAAATATCTGCAATTGCCAGAAAGGAAAAAAAAAATTGACTTATATGTCTGCAATTCAAAAGATCTCTGATAAAAGCAGTACTTGGAAACTCAAAGTTCTTTTTCTAAAATAACAGTTCTGCTTTTTTTCAGTCTAAAAGTTATATATAAAACTATAGGAAAATTTGAAAATATAGAAAAGCATCAGGAAATGAAATAAAATAATCTATAATCCATCTATCACAAGCTAATTCTTCTTATCATTTTGGAGTATTTGTTTCCATGCTTATTTTTTCCCCACACAAACCTTTATTATTTATCATATCTATATAACATCATATCTTGCTATTTTCACTTGCATCTTTAAGTGGCCTTAAATATAACAAAAGCATAAGTATTTATTTCTACATGGCATTGCAATGCATGCCTCATAAACTTATTTGACAAATACTTTATTACTAAACATTTGGATGGTTACTACTTTTTTACTATTGTAATTAACAATTGATAATCATAAATACTACAGCATAAATCTTAATACTACATACTGTTCTACTATATGCATGTCTTTATTATTGAACATTTAGGTTATCAACTTTTTGCTACTATAATTAACAATTGATAAATATAGTATTTTCCAAAGTATATGTTACAGAGTATGAGTTTCATAGAATAATAAAAGATATTACAAAAAAGTTTATAGCAATATTGTTCATAGCAGTAAAAAAACTGAAAATTCACAAGTTATTAATAAAAGACTAGATGGATGAGTTAAGGTATATGAAATATACCACAATGAAATGACATGGAATAGTGAAAATGAGTGAACTATGGCTATTCCTATCAACATGGATAAATACAAAAGCCTGATGTTGGGCAAAAGAAACAAATCACGGAATATGAAATTCAAAAACAGGCAAAACAACATGATATATTATTTAGGGATACACACATGGATGGTAAAATCTATACAAAAAATATGGACATGATTTACTACAAAATTTAGAATAATGCTCAACTTTGAAGGGAGGTAAGGAAGTATAATCAGAGAAGCCTTTTATGTGAAAGGCTTCCAGGGTAAGGTAAGTGCAATGTTTTTACCCTTTGCGTTGTGAGTTCTTTTTATTAGTGTTCTTTGAGTTGTGCATATTTCTTATATTCTTTTGTATGTATGCTACATATAACAATTAAAAAACAGAAATTACTACAACCCATAAAAAGTGGGCAAAAGATCTGATAGATACTTCACAAAGGAAGATATATGAATAGCCTATAAGCACATAAAAAATGCTCAGTGGGGGAATTCAAATTAAAACCACAAGATACCATAGTATACCTACCAGAATGGCTAAAATAAGAAGGACTGACAACACCAAGTGTTGATGAGGATGGGAAGCAATTGGAATTCCATGTCTGGTTTGTGGGAGTATAAATGGTGCAACCACTTTGCAGAAAGATCTAGCAGTTTCTTATTGAACTAACATACATCAACCCAGTGAACCAGTAATTCCACTCCTATTTCCAAGGAAAATGAAAGCATGTGGCCACAAAAAGACTTGCAGAAGAACATTCACAGCAACCTTGTTTAAAACTGTAGACTGGAAACAGAAGAATGGATAAACGAACTATAGTATGTTCACACAAGAGAATATTATTTGGCAATAAAAATAAAATACTGAATAATGCAACAAAATGGATGAATCTCTAAAACACTATACTAGATCAAAAATGCTTTATACAAAAGAGTATTGCTGTAGGATTCCATTTATATGAAGTGCTAGAACTTCAAAACCAATCTATGGTTTGGAAGTGTATAGAAATGCATGTTATGGAAAGTATAAGGAAATGATATATGTTACCAAATACAAAATAGTAATGTAGTATGTAATATTAATTGCAGAACCTAGATTGTGAGTATTTGGGCATGCACTGTATAATTTTTTCAACTTTTCTGTGAGTTTGAAAACATTCATAATAAAATGTTGGGGAAATGCAGATATTACCAAAAACAAGGGTCTTATTAACATTTCAATTTGGAAATAAGTATGTTGAACAAAATGAAGGGTTTTGATAGGAACATATGCTTTGGGAATCTTTAGGATGGGGCTATGGGATGCAGATTTGCCCAAACCAGTTTGGCCAGACAGCACCTTTGCCTCAAGACACCTGACAGGTCATTTTCTGGACACTCTCTGGAAAAAACTGTTCTTACCCTTTTGTCTTTGTGTTCTCCTTTATCTCCTCCAGATGAATTTCTAGGAGTTTAGTCTGTGATCCTCTAAAAGGTTCTTGTCTAAATTACTCACTTGCCCACCAGAAAGGTCAAACTCATTTATGAGTGTTTGATAAAGCCCACTTCACTGCATCTCCATCATTACTAGGTAGTGCCATTTTACTGAGCTTTGCTAGGTGAAAGTGGCATCTTGTGGTAGTTAAAACATGCATTACTTTGATTACAAATAAAATCAAACATTTAAAAAATGTCACTAGTCATTTGTATTCCCTTTTAGGACTCCATTTTTCAAATATGTCAACTAGAGAAATACTTTTACATTTTAGACATCTAAATCTGCATATTCATGAAGGTGGCTCATCTTTTAAAATGATCTGAGAGCCCAGAAGAAAGGCTTCTGGGTGGAAGGATGATGTAAGCTGTGTAGAGTGAATTTTTAGAGGGGAAACTTGGCATGTTTCTCTTTTCCCTATTGGGAAAGGAGGCGGGGAGAGTGTTAACACAACCAGGTAGAAGGTGAATAACCATTCAAATATCTAATAACTTCACTCAATTTTGATTTAACAGCAAATTCTTCTTACCGAAATTTCTTTAAGGGTGAAGCCAGAAGGTGATCTACAGCCTCTGTAAATTAGGGATTAGCAGAAATAAACCCCCACCTGCTTCCCTGAGACTTTCCAGGCAGCTAAATGGTCCAAGTGCACTGAGCCCTTAGAAGAAATGAGGGAAAGAACATCTCTCTGGGAACTTTAGACATGCAGAATGTGCCAGATTTCTTAGGTTTACAAATAACACCAGGATTGTAACATGGTCCTTCCTCCCCCTTTGGCTGATGCAAATCCTATTTCACAGTTGTCTGAGCACCAGTGACTTCCTTTCTGTCATTTGGAAGAGTGTAAATTACAGGGCTCACATGGAACCTACAAAGGGGAAATCACAAACCCGGAATCGACCATCCCCTCCCCTTATGATGAGGCTGTCACAGACCACAAAAATTTTAGAACGAGCAGGATAAAGGGTCAAATTCACCAGCTATGAATGGAGGGACCCAGTGTCTCCATCAGGGGCATGATGCTGACTCACGCAGGGAAGTTCTAGGAGTTGGGTTGTTTGTACTCACAAGATTGCCTGGGGATGTGATCTGCAGACAGACTGTGCTAATGGCTGCAATTTCTCTTGAAATGCTTCCTCATAGATGTGTGATACTATGCATTTGTACCATGGCTCAGTTACACTCTAGATGTGGGCAATGACCCATTGGGGGTTCACATGCCAGGGATAGTCCAGATTCCAATTAGGAAGTCCCCTAATTAGGAAGTCCCCCCCAATTAGGAAGTCCCCTACTCCAGAGGCAGCTACCAGGAGTATTTCTATAATTTGATATGCTCAACAGTGCTTTGCTAATTAGCATGACAAATGTTAGAGATGGGCTCTCATTGGTGAAATTAGTGGTATTCAAAACATGTGGATTGGCTAGGACATGCTACAGACACCCCCACACCTGCAGGAACTAGATCAGGCATCTAGAGAGGCTTAGAATCCCTACCCCTGGGGATGACTACTGCCTTCATCAGGCTGCCTCGGAAGCAGACCCTCAGAAGAGCTGAGTGCTTGTAGTTTATCTGAGAGGTGCAAGGAACTGTCAGGAGGGTGAGGAGGTGATACAGGGATGGAAAAGGAGCCTACAATGGTGCAGTATTAAACCAGTTACCACAGTGGGTGACTAAAGCTCGATTCTGTGGAGAAGCTCTGGAAATGATCGAAAACATACATTCCAGAATTCTCCTAGCCAAGAGGCAAGAGAGGTGGGATATTTATACCTCCATCACTGGTTAATTCCCAGGCAATTCTGGCCAGCATGGCATGTGCAAAGTGGGTTCTGGATCTTAAGAGCAGACCTCTGATAAAGACCCCAAGGCTGGCTGCTACAATTCCCGTCAGCGTGCATAGCAATGGTAGGGAGAAAGGGGCAGAGCACCAGTCATGTCTGCTACCTCTCTCTCTAACCCAAATCTCTATGTCATGGTCAGGTGTTCACCATAAGTTTGGAGGGTTCCTTTTGTTGAAACTGACTCAGTACAGATAACAGAACCCTGCCTCTGGAGTCCTGGTGCATCTGCCATTAATAGTAGTGGTGGTGAGACAGCCTAAAGGGACAGAGAGCTAGGACCTCACTGAGCTTACAGAACAGGATGATGACAAGTTTGTGCTTGCTTACTAAGACCTTTGTTTCATAAACACCTGCATGTGTGCAGATTTTCGTCTGAGACCTCCTTTTTTTTATAATCTAGCTAGTGACAAGGTAGGAGGAGGAACTCTCACCCTCCTTCATGTTTTTGATGGTTATGACCATCAACACCAAAACCTAAGAGCAGTGTTGACTAAATTAATTTTTGAAATTTTAATTTTAAAGTTTGCAGCATGGATGCTCCTCTGTACACATTTATTTATTTAGTCTAAGGAAGCACATCCCCCCAGAGTTATCAGAAAACCCCAGTGGCATTGCACGCACCCACCTGTACAGTGTAGCTCCCCAGGGTGGTGGCCCGTTTAAACCGCTGGCCTTGTTGCTGCGACATCATGAACAGCTGGGCCAGGCGCTGCTCCATGACTCGGGCAAAGCTCTGGTTGTGCAGGCCCACCAGCGAGTTGTCCACGCCCTGCAGCACTGCGGATGCAGATGGCAGAGGTTTTTTGCTAGTTCTTACTCAGCAGTCCTGGCTCGGGGCTGCCCTTATTTCATTGTTCCTTCTTAACAGCTTTGCTGAAGAATCTGAGCTTCACCCTGCAATTCAATCCTTTCCATCTGGGCAAACCACCCTGTTCAGTGTCCTCATCGCTCCCTCCTCTGTGGGGTCCTTTTGGTGCCCACCCTAAAACTGCCCAGGGCCCCTCAATTCATCTCCCATTCAAGCACAGGACAGCTTATTGGAAAGAGTGGGCTCTCCCTCGGTTCTGGCACTTGCCAGGCAAGCCCCTGGCCCTCCCTAAGTCCATGTGCTTCTCTGTAAAAAGGGAATAAAACAGTGCGCATCACAGCAAATATATTTCAAATGAGCTCTAAGGTTTAAATGAGACATGATGGATAAGCGGCTTAGCACAGGGCCTGGTGCCTGGAAGGCAAGTGGAAGTCCTTTCTTTCCCACCCCTCCTCCACTGCTAGGCTTTGGGTACACCCAGGCATCTGGAGTTCCAGTCCAAGGCTAGTGCGTGCAGGAGGGTTTTAATGAACACTAAGGCCATCCTAGGACTGCTATGGTCACTTACTATGGAGACAACTGCCTTTTTCTGTCTGCCCCCATGCCCAGTCTCTGGGGAAGCACATTTCACTCCAAACACACAAGCATTGCCTTCAAACACAGTCATGCCTAAAATTTAAAAAATGCTAAAAACAATTCTCATTTTCTTAAAGAAACCAAAATTTACAAGGGCTAGGAATGTAATATAAGATTTTCCATTTAATAGCATTTGTTCTACCATAGTCCAGCCAAGGATCATCAATACCACCCAGCTGCCAGGACATTCAAACAGCTTGGATATAAAGAACGTGTGGTAGTTACAGCATCAGGTATGACAGGGTGCCACCAGCAGCCAATACTAATGGTCACGTTCTGTATGAGGCCAGCAAGCAACTGGCAACAGCAAGATACAGAGAATGACGTTGAAATGGATCAAGAGAGAAATAGCCAAGTGGTGTTGGTGGTATAGTGGTAAGCATAGCTGCCTTCCAAGAGAGGAATAAAGCCCACAGCTGGGTCTCAGAAATTACTTCTTTGAAGCCATAAATGACAAATAATCCCCCTGGAAGGTATAAAGCAGCTCTCTTTCTAGGGCCCGGCTCATCCGTCAGCTGAATTCCTAAAAACCAAGATAAACCAAAGAGCTGCAATGTTCCCAATGCAACAGGTCCCAGAGAGGACCCTTGGAATCCCTTGAGACACAGCTGTCAGACCAAGGAAGGGCTGGCCCCAGATAGAACAGCCCGTGCACCTGCCAGTTCAAAGGTGCCTCCTCTAGCAAAACGACAGCTCAAACTGCTGACGGACACTACAAAACTGGCCTCTCCTGACCCCTGGACAACACTGAGAGAGGGGACACATGGGAGTCAAGGGGCATCATTGTGGATTATTTTATGGGAATCTCAGTGATGATTCTAAAGCAGACATCAAATAATGAACAGTCAAAAGCCTCCAGGTGACAAGTTCTGGAAAGAGCAGTCATGGTTGTACAACGTTGTGGATATACTTAATGCCACTGAACTGTATGCTTAAAAATGATTAAAATGGTGAATTTTATGTTAGGTGTATTTTACCATAAAATATTTTTGGAAAAAAAAATGCCCCGGGGAAGTGCAGGAGGCTGTGGAAAGCTCCCATGGGGTTACAGGGAATCAACAACCAGGCAGTTCCCACATTTCATCACTGCCATCTGCAAAGACGATGAGTCCTTCTCTGGGGGCAGCAGGATGAGCCCAGGTTGGAGGCAGTGGCCTGAGTTTGAATCCAGACTCCCACGTACTGAGTGTTCTGGGGCAAGTCTCTGAGTTTCTCTGCGTCTCAGTTTCCTATCTGAGAACACGGGGCTCACTGTCTACTCCTGATTCTGTCGTTGTGAAGCACAGATAATTTGATAAAAAATGCTTCTGGCTGAATAATACATGGTATACACATACCACATTTTATTAATCCACTCATGTATTGATGGGCACTTGGGCTGTTTCCACATCTTTGTGATTGAGAATTGTGCTGCTATAAACATTCGAGATCATCCTTCTAAGTGAAGGATCACAAGAATGGAAAAACAAACACCACCTGTACTCACTATTAAATTGGAACTAACTGATCCACGCTCACGTGCACATATGGCGGTAAAACTCAACAGAATTCAAGCAGGTGGGAGGGGGAGGAAGGGATGGGTAAACTTGCTCCTAACGGGTACGATGCACACTACCTGGGTGATAGACACACTTATAACTTGGACTCAAACTGTAAAAAAGCAATTCATGGAACCAAACCGTTTGTGCCTTTGTACTACCGTGACATTAAAAACAAAATTTTATCAGGAAAAAAATGCTTCTGGCACGGTGCGATCAGGTACTTGGTAGAATGCCAATAAGTAGGAGCTGTTGTTGTTGTTGTTGCAAAGTGACCTCATCTTCACTAGACAGATGCTTAAGAGAGGAAGAAGTAACACAGAGAGCGTGGAAACATGTCCCAGGATGCAGCTCCTCTCCTCTCCCCTGAGAAGTATGGCAGGCTTCGGGCTCCCGGCCCTCTCTGCCAGCCTGGAAGGCAGCAGAAAGGAGCGTGCACCCCTGTCTCCCACAGTGACACGGAAGCTGCAGAACCACAGAAGCTTGGGCCTGTGTGGGCGTCCAGGAAGCTGGCAGCCCTTTTGGCACATTAGCCAGAGCTCCGGTCCCCCAGCCTCAGCTGTCACTGATTCAGATTAGAGCAAGGGAGCAAGTCCCCAGCTGTGTTCAAAGGAGACGACTTTTACATCACTGTTCTTAGTCCTTGTTTATTTACAATGACAGCGGGCCCTACAATGCAAGTGATCAGGCCTGGTTTGGCATTCTGTCCTCAGGCTAAATTGTATCTGTGGTTGAATCCTACACATGCAGCATTTAAATAATCTTAATGCCCCACTAATCCCTCTCTCTCATCCTACAGGTGAGAGCGTGAAGTCCAGAGGGCCTGAGTGGCTTGCTCAGGGACGTGGGAGGTCAGCCAATGGCAGAGCTGAGACCAGAAGAGATCCTTCCTTTGTTAGGTCTGGGATATTTCTGCTCCCGTGGGTGAAATAAAGACAGATGAATGAACCCGAGATGGGTCCCTGGATGGCAGGGTAGCTCCTAGTGAAGAGGGACTGCAGGAGTCACCTTAAGCCAACGATTCCCCATCAAGGAGGGACCTACACTCTGGGAAAGGAGAACTGTACAGTGTGCGAAAACCTATTTAGTATAAGTTTAGTTGGAAAAACAGATGAAAGCATGCCAGGCTTTTATAATGCAAACCACAGAAAGGGAAGTTGCTCCAGATCGTCTTGGCTGTTAGCAACTAGCGGAAGACATCTCGTGATGACCGTCTGGAAGTAAAGGCTGAGCTAAGCTACCTTCGTCTCTCAGCTCCCCATCCCCTACCCGCTGTGTGAATGATGGGGTGGATTGGCGGTGGCTGCCCAGGGGTTTGGAAAGTGGGCATGGGCTAATGGGAAAGCAGAACGGTCATCCTGAGACCAGGCTCCAGCCCCTCCCAAGCACTACCGCTGACCCAACAAGCCCCAAACACAGCCATGGAAGCCACTGTCTGTTCTGGTCACCAACAGCAGTAACAGCAATGACAAATAAGGGTTTCATAGGTGAGTGGGGAGAGGGTTAAGTTCCAGGAGAGTCCTAAAAACAGGACCACTTGCAGAGCTTTTTATTAAGGTTATGTCACCAAAATAGAGGCAGGGCAAGACACCGGTAGCTAAGGACAGGGTGACACCGGTGTTGTCAAGGACAGCCTGTGTTCAAGGGTGGGTGTGTTTTCTCGCTGCATGGAAACCTTATAGTTAATAGATAAGGAGAAATAACTGCAAGTTTAAAAAGTGCCATTCCTTGTGGAGGAAACATGATTTTGTACATGTTACATAACCTGCTGGCTCCAAAAATGTGTTGCTCGGTTAGCATTGTTTTTCTCTTGGGCATAAACCCTGGGGTGGGTTGGTTTTTTGCTTGCCTTCTTAGCAGGCAAAATAATCTCTGCATACCTATGGCTCTGCAGGTGGGAGGAACGGGGGAAGAAATGTGATTTTCTGCAATTTAGGAGCGGTCTGGAGCAGGCTTCATTAAGCAGGGGTGTACAGTCCTTAGTTAGTGTCTCAGGAGGTAGCCCATCTGCTGCTCATTCGGGACAGCAGTGAGGGAGAGGATGGGAGGAGGAGGAAGGGAGGAGTGACACCAGGCCTGCTTACCCAGGCACAGCTTCCATCCCTCCTTGATATGGTGAATTGGGTCCCCTGAAATTCCTATATTGAAGTCCTACCCCCCAGGACCTCAAAATGTGACTGTATTTGAAGACAGGGATTTTAAAGAGGTAATAAAGTTAAAATGAGGTCATTAGGGTAGCCCTCGTCCCATATGACTGGTGTCCTTATAAGAAGAGGAGATCAGGACACAGACAGGCACAGAGTGAAGACCGTATGTAGATACAGGGAGAAGACTGCTACCTACAAGCCATGGAGAGAGGCCTCAGAAGATGCCGACCCTGCGACACCTTGACCTCAGGCTTCCAGCCTCCAGCATAGTGAGAAATTTCTGTTCTTTAAACCACCTGGTCTGTGGCCCTTTGCTACGGCAGCCTGAGCAGACTCATATTCTGCTCCTTCTGTTCCTCCCCTTTCTGGCTGAGCTGGTCACTTTTCCTCCTACAAACATCTGTTCGCTCCCTTTGCTCTCAATCCTTGTTTCTCTAACTTCCAGAGCTACTGTTGGGCTTTTGAAAAACACAAACAAGAACTTTTGGGCTGTTCCATAAAGCCCCGCTGGGAAATGTCAAGGAACAAAAAAGAACCTCCTTCCACGTCCACCCGCACTCTCTGCCACCACACGCCAGGATTAGTGCAGGTGCACAACTTGCGCCAGGGGAGGAGATACGTGCATGCCTGGCCCTCCTCTGGCTTTAATTTGGGTTTTGTAGGGCCGTGCAAAAAGGCCCACGATCTACACGCAGATAACCATTCACATGACATGCCTTAGATGTCCACACGGTAATGCTATAACTTCTGATAGGGCCACCTTTTGCAATGATGCCGCTGGGTGAGGACTTGGAAGGTAGCCGTTCTAAATTGTTTAGCTAATGTTCATCTTCGGTGTGATCTCTTTTCTTATCTCAGCTTACTCCATTCACTTCTGGTCCTGTAGAAGTAACTCCCTCACTTGTAAGAAAGGACCAAAGAAAATGCCAATCCTATAACTGAATGGCCTACAGTTTTATTATTATTTTGTTAATTTCAGAATAATAGGGAGGTACAAACATTTTGATCACATATAATGTCTTTGTCTCGCCCAAGACAGGGCTATAAGCTTGCCCTTCCCCTATACAGTGTTCACTGCACCCATTAGTTGTGAGTTTACCTACCCCCACCTTCCCCCTCTCACCTGACCAGCATCCAGTGAATACTACTTCCATGCGAGCACCTTAATATTGATCAGTTGATACCAATTTGATGGCGAGTACATGTAGTGCTTGTTTTTCCATTCTTGTGATACCTCACTTTGAAGGATGGGCTCAAGCTCTATCCAGGATAATATAAGATCAGTTGATACCAGTTTGATGGTGAGTACATGTGGTGCATATTTTTTCATTCTTGTGATACCTTCAAAGGATGGGTTCAATCTCTATCCAGAATAACAGGTGTTAAATCACCATTGTTTTTTGCAGTTGAGTAGTATTCCATGGTATACATATGCCACATTTTATTAATCCACTCATGTATTGATGGGCACGTGGGTTGTTTCCACATCTTTGCAATTGTGAATTGTACTGCCATAAACATTCAAGTGCAGATGTCTTTATTATAGAATGTCTTTTTTTCCTTTGAGTAGATACCTAGTAGTGAGATTGCTAGTTCAAATGGTATTTCTACTTTTAGCTCTTTGAGATATCTCCAAATTACTTTCCACAGGGGTTGTATTAATTTGCAGTCCCACCAGCAGTATAAGAGTGTTCCTTTCTCTCTACATCCATGCCAGCATTTGTTGTTTTGGGGCTTTTTGATAAAGGAATAGCCTGAAATTTTAAAAACCAAACCAATCTGACAGCATGAAGAGCAGAAATAACAAAAGAAGAGATTACCTGTGATGACCCAATAGTCTCTGGTTGTTTCTGATATATCAAGGTTGGGATATTCCAGTGCTAAAACAAACAAGAAACACTCCAAATTACTTTTTATAGGCTTTATTTATAAATATTGTTAAGGGAAACAGACATAAGTGACAAAATAGCAAGCAGCTAAATCTTGTTTTATCATTCCTTGCAAATTCCAGGACATAAATGCCAAAACTATCTTGTTATTCAGAAAACTAAAAGATTCAGTAAAGGGTTTTCTAGGGTTTGTGGGTTTCTGCTCTTTCGGTATTTCCATTAAAACCTTCTTAAATGGAAAGCCTTCATAATCAAGAGCCACAGCCAGAACCTGTCCTAGTTGTAGCTTTCTTTTTAAAAATTATCCAACCTTCCATTAACATGTTTTAGGAATGATTCTATCTTAGATGGATTTTTTTCCAATGTCAAGGACTTAAGTTTAATAGCAAATACCTGTAACAACAGGCCCCATATTTCTTTACAAGTATGGTGACTACTGGATTTAATACATGCAAAGGTCTCAGTACAGTGCCTGGCATATAGGTAGTGCTCAATACATCTTACGTGCAGTTATCAGAATATCAAAATGATGAAAGAAAATAAATTCTTTACATGCTGCCCTGTGACATAATGCCATCTGTTATGAAATCATCTGTTCCCTAAAATCCAGGGTCATCTTTCTTTATTACATGGAAGTTTATAAAAACTTGCCATTAAACAAACATTCAAAAAAAATTCTGAGTGGCTACTACGTGCTAACTGCATTCACCTACATTATCATGTTTATTTATAGTATCAAAAACAACCACAGAAGGAAATTATGAGACAATTTTGCTAATATGTGTTTTTTTTTGAGACAGAGTCTCACTTTATTGCCCAGGCTAGAGTGAGTGCCGTGGCGTCAGCCTAGCTCACAGCAACCTCAAACTCCTGGGCTCAAGCAATCCTGCTGCCTCAGCCTCCCAAGTAGCTGGGACTACAGGCATGCGCCACCATGCCCGGCTAATTTTTTCTATATATATTAGTTGGCCAATTAATTTCTTTCTATTTATAGTAGAGATGGGGTCTCGCTCTTGCTCAGGCTGGTCTCGAACTCCTGAGCTCAAAAGATCCTCCCACCTCGGCCTCCCAGAGAGCTAGTAATATGTGTTTGTTTTTTTTTTTTTTAAACACTTGCTCAGTGACTTTGGGAAATGTAAGAATGATTGAATTTAAGAGTACATACCTTTACTTCTTTTGGCTACCAAGTATTTGGATACAAAATGTAGGCTGCATCTCTTCGAAGACTATGCCTACTGCATGGTAATGAGGATTATGTAATGGAAGCGTTAGAAGGCAACGAGGCCACAAGACTAAGGGGACCTCACCGAGTGAAGTGACAACGTGGATTGCAAATGAGTTGCATTATGGAATCTAGAGGCAGGGCAGGAGCTGAAGGTCAGGAACATGGTGCTGATGGCACAAATGGGAGGAAAGCACCATGACCCAGATTCCTGTGAGGACAGACGCCCTCACAGGCAGTACTGTAAGCCCAGAAGGCAGACTGCTTGGGTTCAAATCCCAGGTTCTGTGTCTCACTAGGTATGTGAGAGTGGGTATTCTGTGAAACCCCTTGGAATTTCAGTTTTCTCCTCCACAAAATGGGGCTAATGTTGCACCTTCCTTTTAGGGCAGTTGCGAGGATTAAATGAGATAAGAGGCATGTGAAGGCTGAATGAAGACATCTAGGCAAGTGTTTTCTTTCAATGTGCAATAAACTTTTCACCAATTCAACCCCAATCCATCTCATATCTCAGTTGTTGCTTTGTGATAAAAGAGGTAGTATGTGGCCCAGCACGGCAGATGTTCGCTAAATGGAGAAAGGCCCCAGGGAAAACCACAGGGCCCGTTATGAGGTGGGCATACTCACGTTCAGCAATGGTGAGCGGCGGATAGGTAAGGTAGAACCCCACCAGCTCAGCTGAGAGCTGGCTGAGGAGGCTGCTGGCAACGGTGCCGTTGAGGAATGTGCTCTGATTGCCCACGACGTACACCAAGGTGACCGCCTGGGAGGCGTTGGACGTGCTCACAATCTGAATCGACACAGGAGGAAAGGGGAGGGAAACATGCCAAATAAGAGAGGGTCTGTTTCATGGATGCCATGGGAGAAGGTTAAGCTGAAGTTGAGGGTAGGAATGAAAGGGAGGTGGGGAAACAGCAAGAAAGAGACAAGAATAACGACAGTCGTCATTTTCTGATGGCTTGCTAAGTGCCAGGCATTGTGCTATGGGCACATCATCTTATTCAATCCTTTCTGTGACCCTAGAAGGTGTATCTAGTTAAGACCCCCTTTCACAGATGGGAAAACTGAGGCCCAGAATGATCAAGGGACTTGCCCAGGGCCACACAGCTAATAAGTGACAGTCAGGATTTGAACCCAGGTACATTTGACTTCAGGTTCTTAACCGCTGGTGCATGTAACTTTTCCTGGAGCTAAATTGTCTCAGGTTACTTTTATGATCCTGAAAATATAGAATAGAGCTTAGAAATGTTAAATTTAAGGAGACCTCAACTGCTTCAACAGAGAAAGCCTGAGTCAAACTTCCAGGGAATTTTAAAGTTGAAAAGACCAGGAATGTACAAGCTGATCACCAACCTAGTCATGGATACAGCAACTGAACCTTACTATAAAAAGAATTCAGAAATATAAAATTTGTTCTTTAGAGAGCAATTACATTTCCTTGTGGTCTATTAATTCAATATAGAACATGTAAAAAATGAGAAGGCATGGTTTTCTTCTCACATTTTTGTCTAAGTCAGTTTTTTGAGTTGCTGCAAAATGGGGTTTTTCTGGGTCAATGTATGGACAAAAATATCCCACAGATGAGATTTGAAAAACACAGGCAGTAGGAAGTCATTCAACGTGGCGACACATTTTTTGTCGGGCTCTGTGTGGGGTGTCTTCCCTTCCCCCTCCAAAGCCGCTGGCCACCCCACCCTCCCTGCTCTCTCCTGCACAACCCCCAGGCAGATGCTTGTAGACCACTTCAGTGGGCTGCTCTGCCCTCTGGCTCCAGCTAACGGGGCTCTGGAGGAGAGAGCGAGGAGAGGGAGGTCAGAGAAGGATGCCCCGGACTCTCTCTTTGCAGGGGCAAGCTGGCTCTGGTCAGGCAGCTACACCTGCTCCACCCTTGTGCCCCATCAGGAGTCCTGGGGACTGCCCAGTCCATGCAGTCACCCTAGCGCCTGCCCACGCTTCTACGAAGGGTGCCTTTTATTGAAGTTTCCTCAAATTACTTTCATTCGAGAGTGCACCCTCTTCCCTGCCAATGTGCTGACCGATTCCCGGTCTTTCCCAGACCTTTGCATGCTCAGACACTAAGGTCTCTGCTGCTCTCCTTTGATTTTTTTAAATTACTTTTTGCAGACTTTAAAACACTGATACATAATATTTGTCTGTATTTATGGGGTCCATGTGATATTTTGTGAGATGCATAGGATGTGCCGTGATCAAGGCAGGGTATTTTTGGGGTCTCCATCACCAAAGAAGACTGTCAAGAAGAGACTCTTCACTTTATTTCCCACTTTTGCCCATAATTGGAAGATCCTTTTTTAATTCTCAGATCCACAGCCTGTATTCCCAAGATGAATGATAAACTGAGTCAACATTTCTGCTCAACTCTGACTCTCCACTCTGGAAGCATTTCTGGACTGTGGTTTAGCTGCAGGGATTCATGCCTCTTTTTCAAGGTACCAAAAAGAAAGGCACTTCTTTTCTGAACAATTCAAGAGATCTCACCATACAGCTACCTAAAAAAAAAATACTTAAAAAAAGAACTTTTCAATTTTTTTATCTCTATTGTAAACATTCTATTTTTCACCTTTCAACAAAACTAAATAACCTTGGATCCCAAGGAAGCCTGTAAAGTTTGCAATATGGGTAGGTACCTCTGTATATACTACATTCAAAAGGTAATTAATCATTTTTTGTGGCAAAATATATAAAATTTATCATTTTAACCATTTTAAGTGTACAGTTCAGTGGCATTAAGTATATTCACATTTTGCATAACCATCACCACCATCCATCTCCAGAACATTTTTATCATCCAAAACTAAAAGTCTGTGCCTATTAAATGACTCCTAATTTCTACTTTCATACAGCCCCTGGCAATCACCATTCTACTTTCTAGATACTTCTTATCAGTGAAATCACTTATTGGTTCAACAACTCTAGATACCTCTTATAAGAAAAACCATACAGTATTTATCCTTTTGTGACTTAGTTCACTTAACAAAATGTCTTCAAGGTTCATCCATATCCTTGCATGCATCAGAATTTCCTTCCTTTCTGAAGGCTGAATAATATTCTATTGTGTGTCTATATAAATATATATATATATATATATATATATATATATATACACCACACACACACACACACACACACACACTACATTTGTTTATCCATTCATCTACTGAAGGACACTTGGTCTGCTTCTACCTTTTGGATATTGCGAATAATGCTGCTATGAACATGGGTGTACAAATACCTGTTCAAGTCCCTATTTTCAGTTCTTTTTGGTATATACCCAGAAATGAAATGGCTGGACCATATGGTAATTCTATGTTTAATTTTTTGAGAAACCACCATACTCTTTTCCAAATGACTGCACCAGTTGACATTCCCATTAGCAATGCACAAGGGTTCCGATTTCTCTACATCCTCACCAACATTTATTATTTTCTGTTTTTTGAGAATAGCCATCCTAATAGATGTGGAGTGATATCTCATGGTTTTGATTTGCATTTCTTTAATGATTAGTGATGTAGAGCATCTTGTTATATGCTTACTGGCCATTTTTTAGAGAAATGTTTATTCAAGTCCTTTCTCCATTTTACAATGGATTTCTTTTAAATTATTAAATTGCAGGAGTTCTTTCTATGCTCTGGATATTAACCGTTTATCAAATATATGATTTTCAAATATTTTTCATCTATTCTGTGGGTTGCCTTTTCACTCTGTTGATAGTGTTCTTTGATGCATAAAAGTTTCTAATTTTGATAAAGTCTAATTTATCTATTTTTTCTTTGCCTATGCTTTTAGTGTCATATCCAACATATCATTGCCAAATCTTGTGTCATGAAGTTTTTTTCCCTCTGTTTTCTTTGAAGAGTCCTATAGTTTTACTTCTTTCATTGGGTCTTTGATCCATTTTGAGTTAACTTTGGTATATGATGTTAGGTAAGAGTCCATTCTTTTACATGTGGATGTCCAGTTTTCCCAATTTGTTGAAAAGACTGTCCTTTTCCCACTGAATAGCTTTGGCATCCTTGTCAAAAATTATTTGGCCACATACAATGGGGTTTATTTCCACACTCTGTAATCTATTTCATTGGTCTATGTATCTGTCTTTATGACAACACCATATTGTTTTGATTACTGTAGCTTTGCAGTAAGATTTGAAATCAGGAGGTATAAGACCTCCAATTTTGTTCTTCTTTCTCAAAATTGCTTTGGCTATTGAAGGGCCCTTGAGATTTCACATGAGTTTTAGGAAGTATTTTTCTATTTCCAAAGAATCACTTGGATTTTGATAGGGATTACATTAAATCTGTAGATTCCTTTGGGTAGTACTGACACCTTAACAACATTAAGTCTCCTAATCCATGAACACAGGATGTTTTCCCATTTATTTGCGTCTTCTTTAATATACTCACTTTTTATGGCTAAGAAAAGTGTGAGTGCTCTTGGCAGCTGTTTAACACTGGCTCCAAAAACAAGAGGTCCACAGGCCTGAGACCAAGGACACAGCACTGGTCCCTGAAAGTCATGCTCTGTCCCCCAAAGAAGCTGCAAATACTGGAGACACTTTCCCATCACCCCTTTATATTGACCCCGGTAGCTTCTGACCTCATCTGTGACTCCCACTCTCTCGTCCCATGATTCAGTTGGCTAATTAGATCTACAGCGGATGGAGTAGAAAGTAGTTGTTTTGCCTACTCAGCATCCATTCTCCCTTCTATGACAGCACCACAATTTCCCTGGGAACCACCTCTCCTCTCCTCTCTGTCCATGTGCCTTGGATGGGACCACCCCACCCAAGTTTCAGAAGTGGTCATCAGAGCCAGGCCTACTTGATGGGACAGTCTCTTTGGCCATAGTTAGTGATCTAGAAAGGGGCACAATGGGTCCAATTAGAGCTAATCCCAAAATCTTTACTGGAATTGACACTTGGGTTCCACAGACTGTGAGCAACAGGATGAGCCATCCCGTGGGAGCTAAGGATGGTGCCAGCCCAGAGCAAAGCAAGCCAAGAGATGAAGAGAACTTTATGAAGAAAGCATGGAAGCACCTTGAATCAACTGTGCCTGAAGTAAATAAGCTTGAAGTTTCCAGTTCCATGAGCCAATCGCTTCCTCTTTTTGCCTTGTAAATTTATATTCTGTCACTTGCAACCCAAAACAGTCCTAACCTGAGTCAATTGTAATCTGGCCCCTAATACTAAAACTATAGAAGTTTAAAAAAAAAGATGCTTTTTCAATGACTCTCTGAATGAATGAGTGAATGAAATATTTACATGGTCTTATTGCACAAAGGATTCAAGGTGCTTTACAAATCATATGTTATCAAATAGAATGAAAAAGTTATTACATTACTAAACCAGGTCTTGGAAAAACAGATGAAAGACAATCCAACAAGGAATGGTTAGCATATAGTTGTCTATGCATGATAATAGGTTACTAAATCCAGGCAACAAATGTGGCTTTGGACTTCCTATCCACTAACGGAAAAAGCCAAATGGGTGGGGTTAATAAAATGATTCATCCAATTATCCATTCATTTAGAATGCTGTTTAAATATTTAAGACTACCTAAAATCTGTTTAGATGCGATTCTCAAATCACCTGTTACAGCCTTTTCCAAGGAAGGTTTGTTACTTGATTTATAAAGTTTCATCTAATGGTCCATAACTACCATACAACAACTCAAGAGAGGATTCTTAAGGCCAAGGGCAGCTTATTTATCTTGGTGTCCCTCCCAGTGCCTGATAAATAGCAGGCACTCAATAAGTCTATGCTTCCTGAATACAATTAAAGTATGCTCTGCTGCCAAGATCTAAGTAGGCTCATGCACCTGTGAGGATCACAAATCCAATCAGAAAGAAAATGATTTCCCACAAGAGAGCTGAGTCACACTCCTTACATAAATCTCAAGTCTGTGACACATTTTTAGATCTTAGTCTAATATGAACCAAATCATAATGAGATACTTCCACATACACTTTGGATAAATCTAGAAAAGGAAAGCTGCTCATTCAAATTAAATTGTATGCTTTCTACATCATATTGGCTTTGCTGATAATTCACTTATGCTTAAATGTCAATTTCAAAACCACTGGGTCTGATTGCAAAGGCTTTAGTTCAGTCGTCAAAACAAAGACACTGAATAGAAGAGTTAATTAGAGAAATTTGGGGGATGGATGAATATCATTAAGAAGCATCTGTCCTTAGTGGGATAATATCTACATAATAGCAAAAAATGGGTCTGAGAAAGGCTCCTGGTAGTGTGTATACTGATAATCCAGGAAGCTGAAATATAGTACACCAAGAGTGGGATTTCCCTAGGAATTAATTCTTATGTTTGCAAAAGTTTCATCAAGGACCTCATTTCTACATTGCATCGATGCTAGCATAGCATAGTGGATAAGAGTATGGGCTTTGAGCTCAAGTCCTTTTTCCATTCTCTACTGTGTGACCTTCTGGAAGTTTCTTTTTTTTTTTTTTTTTTTTGAGACAGAGTCTCCCTTTGTTGCCCAGGCTACAATGAGTGCCGTGGTGTCAACCTAGTTCACAGCAACCTCAAACTCCTGGGCTCAAGCAATCCTGCTCCCTCAGCCTCCCGAGTAGCTGGGACTACAGGCATGCGCCACTATGCCCAGCTAATTTTTTCTATATATATTAGTTGGCCAATTAATTTCTTTTTATTTATAGTAGAGACGGGGTCTCGCTCTTGCTCAGGCTGGTTTCGAACTCCTGACCTCGAGCAATCCACCCGCCTCGGCCTCCCAGAGTGCTAGGATTACAGGTGTGAGCCACCGTGCCCGGCCTTCTGGAAGTTTCTTAACCTCTCTCTCAGTTCCCTCTTCTGTGAAATGGAGGTAAGAATGCCTCAGAAGAATGTCTTGGGTATTATGTAGGAAAATATTTGTAAAACACTTAGCACAGTTCCTGGCACATAGTAAGCCCTCAATATAAAATGCGTGTGTGAGTGTGTGTGTGCATAAATTAAGGTGACTGGAATAGAACCCGATGCAAATCACACAACAGGCAAATCTTAGTGAGTTAGCCACTTAAAATCAACTCCTTTATTCATTTTATATTAGACATTTGACATATATAGTAGAGTCTAGTTTAATTTTTTAAAATAGTAAATTTATTTGAAAGGACTGAGGAAGCTCGCCAGATGGGAAAATAAATATAAAACCCCAAACTACAGCAAGTAAACTGCGACACAGCATCCCTGCTGTCATGGCCAGACCCCAGATACCCTCACCAATGTCATGACTGTCTACATCACAAGCCTGAAGTACAAGGTTACATTTGCACAAAGCAGCTCTGAACCGGAGGACCCAAGGCATTTCTTGCCAACATTTGCATTGTGTTTGTCTGTCAACTACACAGCCTGAAACACCCTCCTCCCTACCTGAATCGTCAAGTTGCTCTTGGTACTCAGGACCTTCCTCTCGGCATCCTGGAACGCTCTCTGTAGCCTCTGTTCCATAGTCTGAGCAAACTTGCAGGACTGTATGTTGTCTGATTGGCTCACAAACTGCAGCACTAGAATGAGAGTAATAAATCAGTGCTCACCAAAGCTCTATGTCTCAGTTCCTTGGATTTAATAGCGGTCATGATATAAAACAGCATGATTTTAGATTAGAGAAATTAGGCAAATAAATAAACCTAGACAGGATTTGATTGTAGTTTTGAAAGTGGCTCTTAAAATGATTTATAACATAGAAGGAGCATGATCGAACCATCTAATACAAAAGGTTTTATAATTTTCTTTGATTGGAATATGTAGACATCTGCTCAAAGACTGACAAATCATAACCTGAAAGAGATCATGCCTTCTATTTCTTTGGAGGGGGAAAAAATCAATTGACCTCCATTACAAAGTTGATTGAGTGTTTCAATTTCAATAGTTTCTCCACTCTTGTGTTTTACAAACTTTGTAGATCAGAAATCACCAGGGAGCTTAGAAAAAAAAAAAGACAGAGAAATTCTGAGGCCTAAACTCAGAGATTATAATTTAGTGGCATCTGAAACCCATTGCTCCAAGCCATAGATTTTTTGGATGCTCAACTCTTATCAGTATCCACTGGTAATACGAAAAGAAATACAAAATACATTACTTGGTACTCGTCAGTACTAAGTATATAAGTTAGGAAGAAAGACTCCAGTGATGGAACACTTCTAATATATTCAGGGTTAGAAAAATTTAGGCTGATAGGCAGGGAACTTAGACATTTGGTCAGCAGGGTCCTTGGAAGAAGGTACACAAGGACTTTTTAAAAATGACAGAGCTGTCAGCAATGGAGTTCTTAAACAGGTGTCCACTTGGTATTGCCCCTGATCCAGAATGGATAGGAATCTTCTCCTTCTGAGTTACTTGCCTGTTTTCAGCTGGAAGTAGCCTGCAGGCTGGGGATTCCACAAGGAGGCAAGTACTGCCACAGACTGTAAGTTGGGGGTGTGCTGCTTCAGATCTGCAGTGACGTTGCTGACTCCATAAACTCCCAGCATTTCTATCACTACAGCAGGCAAGTACACCAGCCTCCCTTTCGTAGCATAATAACCAACCGTGAGGTTATGAGCGTGTTCTAGGATGTCCACCTACAAAACAAATGGACCCACAGAACTCATTGTTGATTTCCACAGTACTTTAAGTTCTTCTTGGTATTTCTTAGAACCACAACTGTTAGTAGCAAGATTGGAGAATAGGATGTTCTCGGTCAACAAATATTCTTAACACTCTTATAGAGTTGTCCCCAACCCCTGGGCTGTGGCCCAGTGCCTGTTAAACTGGGCATGCATCACCACCTGAACTCCGTCCCGCCACACCTCCAAGTCCATGGAAAAATTGTCTTCCATGAAACTTAGGAGCCAGGCGATGTAGCAGGAGGTGAGCGGTGGAAGAGCGAGGGAAGCTCCATCTGTATTTACAGCTGCTCCCCATCACTTGCATCTCCGCCTAAGCTCCGCCCCCCCTCCCCGCTTCCATGTAAAAATTTTCTTCCAGGAAACTGGTCTCAGTGCCAAAAAGGTTGAGGACTGCTGCATGGTAAAGCATATGTGGATTGAGACATCTCAAAATATCACAATATAACAAAATATAATTTATACCAAACCTACATGGGACAGAATTAAATCTGCATTTTTAAATTCTTTAAGTGCCTGGGTATAATCCTGTGAATACCGATTATTACCAAAAAGGCAGAGGGGAGATAGCAGGCCAAAGAGATTTCCAGCTGATGCAATGCTGAGGAAAAGAGCTTTATTATATTTCTCATTTCTGAGAATTAAGAGGCAAGAATGACAGATTAAGTAGGGCACAGGTCAAGAAGTAAAAAAAAAAAAAGTTAATTCCTCCTTTCAGAAGCAGAGAGAAGACTTGTTTGGACTTGGCTTCATCCTTGGCTTGTAAATTGGTTCAAGACCAAGGCAGAGATGAGCCCCTGAGACCTTCGCTCACAGCTGAGTCCTCAGGGACACCGATGATCTGAGCTCTTTCTGTCCCGACTGTAAGATTTCGAGGCTTCAGATTTTTCTTTCTTATTCTTATTTTTTTCTCTTTGCTTTCTTGGTGTTGTATATTAACAATTCAGGGTGATTTTAGGGTATTTTTAATGCATTAAATGTAATGTTTACTACAGAATTACATTTGAAAAATAGAGAAAAGAGTAACACATATATACACATACAATTATGCATGCACTGCTTTATAACCTCCTTTTTTCTAATTTTTGTTAGTTTTATTTCAAGGGAGTACAAGTGTTTTTGTTACATAGACACCTTGCATTATGCCTAAGTCAGGGCTTTTGGTGTGCCCGTCACCAGAATAGTGGACATTGTACCCCATAGGTAAGTTTTTATTCTTCCCCCCTGCCCCACCTTCTTGGTTTCTCGTGTATTTTACATTGCTTTGTGCCCGTGTGTGCCCACCTACTAGCTCGCACTTATTAGTGAGAACCTGTGGTGTTTAGTTTTCCATTGCTGAAATACTTCATTTAGAATAATGGTCTCCATTTCCATCCACATTGCTGCAAACGACATTATTTCATTCCTTTTTATGTCTGAGTAGTACTCCATGGTGTGTGTGTGTGTGTGCGTGTTTGTGTGTGTGTGTGCGTGTGTGCGCGCGTGTGCATATATCACATTTTCTTTATCCATTAATCAACTGATGGGCACTTAGGTTGATTGCACATCTTCACAATCGTGAATTGTGCTGTGATAAACATTCGAGTGCAAGTGTCTTTTTGATAAAATGACTTCTTTTCCTTTGGGTAGATACTCAGCAGTGGGATTGATGGATCTAAAGGTAGGTCTACATTTATTTTTTTGAGAAATCTCCACATTGGTTTCCAAAGAGGTTGTACTAATTTGCAGTCCCTTTCTCTCTGCATCCATGTCAGCATCTATTATTTTTTGACTTTTTAATAATGGCCATTCTGATAGAGGTAAAGTGGTATCTCCTTGTAGTTTTAATTTCCATTTCCCTGATCATTAGTGATGTTGAGCATTTTTTCCTATGTTAATTAGCCATTTATCTTCTTTTGGAAAATTTCTGTTTATGTCTTTTCCCCACTTTTTGGTGAGGTTGTGTTTTTCTTGTGGATTTGTTTGAGCTCTTTGTAGATTCTGGATATTAGCTGTTTGTCAGATGCATAGTTTGCAAATATTTTCTCCTATTCTGTAGGTTATCTATTCACTCTGTTGATTATTTCCTTTGCTGGGCAGAAGCTTTTTCATATAAGTCTCATTTATTTATTTTTGTTGTTGCTATATTTGCCGTTAGCGTCTTAGACATAAATACTTTGCCTAGGCCAATGTCTAAAAGAATTTTTCCTATGGTTTCATCTAGAATTTTTATGATTTCATACCTTACATTTAAGTCTTTAATCCACCTTGAATTATTTTAGTATATAGCAAGAGATAGGTGTCCTCTTTCATTCTGCATGTGGCTATCCAATTTTCCTAGCACCATTTATTGAACAGACGGCTTCCTTTCCCCCAGTGTATGTTGTTGTCTGCTTTGTTGAAGATCAGTTGGCTGTAGGTAGATGGCTTTATTTCTGGGTTCTTTATTGTCTCTGTCGGTCTATATTTCTCCTTTTATACCAGTGCAATGCTGTTTTGGTTACTATGCTTGCAAAATAATTTGGAGTAATGAAGTAATGTGATGCCTCCAGGTTTGTTCTTTCTGTTTAAAATTGCTTTGGCTATTCAGGCTCTTTTTTAGTTCCAAATGAAGCTTAGGATTATTTTTTCTAGACCCATGAAATATGATATTGGTATTTTGATGGAGATTGTGTTGAATCTGTAAATCACTTTGGACAGTAGGAAATTTTAACAATGTTGATTCTTCCAATCCATGAGCAAGGGATGTTTTTCCATTTGTTTGTGTCATCTGCAATTTCTTTCATCAGTATTTTGTAGTTTTCCTTTTAGAGATCTTTCACCTCCTTGGTTAAGTATATTCCTAGGTATTTTATTTTCTTTGTAGCTATGGTGAAAGGTATTGAGTGCTCTACTCGAGTTCCCTGGTGGGTAGGAGAGGCACCTGGCTCCCAGCCTTGGCCATAGCGTCTGATCTCCCTGCTCCTTCCTTGGCCAGGCGAGAGGCAGTGCTGGGGCAGTTGCACCCAAGCCAGTCCCTGTGTAGACTGGGTGCTCGGGACCTGAGAGCTCAGAGTGGCATCAGCTGCGGCAACCCAGAAACTGAGGCCAGCAGGTCCCTGCTGAACCTGCTCTCTGATTCAGCTTCATGATATAGTCTCCAAGCAATTCCCTTATCAGTATGGAGGCCCACAGTGGGGGGGGGAGGGCCTTCACAGCTTGAGTCACGGTATCCACACAAGGAACGTGGGGCTCTGGGGGCTCTCTCTTTTGTCCCTTCCCTATATATGGGGTCTTCCCCCAATATCTTCCAATCTTGATGAGTGGAACTCCCCATTCTTGTCTCCTCCATTCTGAGTGTCTCTGGTGATCCACAGTGCTCTCTCCAAGAGGGTCCATCCACAGGTGGGCAGCGACTTGCAGTTTTCATCCTCTCCTAGAGAGCAGCACGTGGGGGCTACTTCTAGTCTGCCATCTTGGTCCTGCCCCCAGTTTTTTTATTATAGTAAAATACACACAACATACAATCTACCATCTTAACCATCTTTCAGTGTACTGATCAGTGGTATTAAGCAAATTCATAATGGCATACAACCATCACCACCGTCCATCTCCAGAACTGTTTTAATATTGTAAAACTGGAACTCAAAGCATTTTTAACACCTGCTCCCCCCTCTTATTCTTGCATCTCCATTAGGAGTATCTTGTATTTTCCAAAGGAAGCAAGACGACTGACTTTGCGGCAGGGTGGGTGTGGCTTTGGTTCCTGTACATTGTGTGCGGTCCCTCTGTCTGTTTCCTAAAGTTGGTGTTCAAGATGATTTTAGCTGAAACAAGGGCTGCTTCAGGATGGGACATGGCACAAAACCACGCTAAATCATCCAGTAAGAAAGCTACTCCCTTTTCAATCCTTCTGGTTACCTCAAGGAACAAGCCTCAGCCCAGTGATTATTTGCTTTTAACATCTCTCTATCCCTTGCTAGTTTCTTTTTTAAGCAAACAAAGGACACCAGACTCAGCCTCGGAGCCTTCTGCAGGCAACAACATCTAGCTTAAATCTAACAAGCTGTTTGCTTCCCACTATTAGCATTTTTATTTGTGGCAAATGATCCTGATTTCCATATATGATGGTACTTATCAAATGTCCTTTCGAAAGAAATGATTTAAGTTTTAAAAAATGAACCCTCTTTTATTTTTTTCTTTCTTATGAGACAGTCTCTCTCACTCTGTCAGCCAAGTAGAGTGCAGTGACGTCATCAAAGCTCACTGCAACCTCAGATTTCTGAGCTCAAGCGATCCTCCTGCCTCAGCTTCCCAAGTAGCTGGGACTACAGTCACATGCCATGAGACATGGCTAATTTTTCTATTTTTAGTAGAGATGGGGTTTTGCTTTTACTCAGGCTGGTCTTGAACTCCTGAGTTTAAGCAATCCTTCAACCTCAGCCTCCCAGACTGCTAGGATTACAGGTGTGAGCCACTGTGCCCAGCCTAAAAAAAAATGAACCCATTTTTTAAAAACCTAATACTTTGATGATATGCAGAAAAGACCAAAACTAAAAAGGCAGTTTGAGAATGACTGAAATTTAGCGAAAATCATATCAGGCAACTAAATGGAAACATTCACATTTTCAACTTCCAAATGGAGTTTCTGTGCAAAAAACCACAGAGGTTTCTCATAGCACATCTTTCTTTCCTTCTTTTCTTTTCTTTTCTTTTCTTTTCTTTTCTTTTCTTTTCTTTTTTCTTTTTGTTTTTCTTTTCTTTCTTTCCTTTCTCTTTCTCTCTTTCTTTCTTCCTTTCCTTTTTCTTTCCCCCTCCTCCCTCCCTTCCTTTCTTTTTCAGAATTGTATAAAAGAGATTGAGAATGACCAATAAACTGTGTGCCAAATCTCCTTCCTAGTCCTTGGTGTGATGGGTCAGGAGGTATCACCAAGCTGAGTACAGCTGGAGGACAGAACATCAGAGAAAGAGCCAGAGTAATATTTTTTATTGGTGCAAAAGGGAGTCCACCAACTGCCAATTGCATTTACTGCTTGAAAACTTGGAACCAAACCCAGAGAGTGTAAAGCAAGGCTTCCATCACTCAGATATGCCACTGAAATCAGCCAGTGCTCGTTGAAGAGTACTTGGCATTAAAGCATTTGGAGAGAAGAAAAATGTTTACTTCTCTGTCTGCTGCTGGCAATTTAAGCCAAGTTAGACTCGATTTACAAGTTGGAATAACTTTTAAATGTCCATAAATAAATCACTATTTATAAGCTGAGGAAGATGAAGGAAAAAAACAATGGACAGTTTCTAGGGATTATACAAACGATATTAAACACTTTCCTCAAATGATGGGATAATGGGAAAGTTTAAAACAGTATATCTGGGTTTTAAAAAAAAGTCTAGATATAAGGCAATTCGTCTCAATTTCCCATCTCAAAATGTGACCTTTCTCTCCAACCACCATGTATTAGCTATTTGCCAAAATGAAGAAAGATTCTACTTCTGGCCAGCGTGGTTATGGTACCTAGAAAGGAGGAAAACAATGTAAACATGCTTTGGACTCAAGAGGCAGTCTTGGCCTGATTACAAAGCAGGGGGCTTACGTACGTGAGCCGAGACATCGTTCTGGTGGAAAGCCTTCCGCAGTGCCTGCGTGAGCCCTTTAGCTACATTGAGCTTCAGGGATTCGCTGATCTGCACTCTCCTTTGGGTCAGAAAGAGGACTGTGGAGCAAAACAGAAGCATGGCAATCAGGGGAAGCCGGCCAATCCCATAATCAACCACCCCTCCCAGCAGCCACCGTCCGCAAGTCCTGAGTAAAGCTGGCCAGCACAGGTCCAACCAATGAGGGGACGGGCTGGAGGGGTAGCTCTGTTGGTCCTGCTGAAGTCCCAAGGAAAGAAGGCCCTAGCCTTCTGTGTGGCCCTAATGGAGACAGAGCTGGTATGCTGATGGCAGTTCATTTCTCACAGATGCTGCCTCTGACTGTGAAAGCCAGGATCAACACTGCCTTCTCTGGATGCAACAAAATTCCTGCAACATTTATAGACAGCCTACTTAGGTGCAGGCCCTGAGCTAGATGCTGCAGCCTCAAACAACCCCGAGTCAGGAAGGTACAGTCTTCACCTCACAGCAGGACAGAGACAGGCATGGAGACAGGATAGAGAAGAGGCCTTTGCAATTGAATGCTACAGGTGCTACTTGAAGGAAAATCTATCATGCTCTTGGAGCTCCTAAAAGGAGCATCCATCCCTGAGCTGGGCAAGGGGCTAGGGATCAGGAAAGGTTTCCATAGGAACTGATGCTTCAGCTGAGTCCTGAAGGATAACAGGAGTGAACCTGGCTAAGGAAGAAGAGATTGCCTGCACTCGCTCCCAGCAGTGGAAATATCAAGTGCAAAGGCACACGAGAGAAGTGAAATATTTCAGTATACAGTGGCTCCCCCTTATCCACGGTTTTGCTTTCCGTGGTTTCAGTTACCCTTGGTCAACCTCAGTCTGAAAATCGGTTATTATGGTACGATAAGATATTTTGAGAGAGAGAGACAGAACATTCACCATAACTTTTATAATGGTATATTATTATACTTGTTCTATTTTATTGTTAGTTATTTTTGTGCCTAATTTATAAATTAAACTTTATTATAGGTATTATGTATAGGACAAAACACAGTGTATATAGGGTTCAGTGCTATCCAAGGTTTCAGGCATCCTGTGATTCATCCCCAGCTAGGGGAGGACTCCTGCCCATGTTTAGGTTTGGCCCTGACGGCAATGGGAAAATGAAGAGTTTTAAGGAAAACGAAGAGTTTTAATGCATTTCAGAAGGTTCCCTTGATGCAGACTGGAGAACAGACTGGAGAGGGGGGAAGTCTGAAGGCACAGAGATAAATTTGACTGTTGGTGCAGAAATTTAGGTGAGCAATGATGACAGTATGAACCAGGATGGGGGGATATTCAGAAAACAGAAGTGAAAGGAACTGTGACTGATGGAAATGTGGCTGGGGTGGAGGCTAGGGGAGAGGAGAACATTTCAGATTTCTACACCTTGGGGGGCCAGGGGCTGTCTGCTACTCAGAGGAGAGCGGGCGGAAGGGGGACAGGGCAAGTGGAACCTTAGGTGGTATAATTTCCTGAGAAATAGAAAGAGATACTCTACTTCCTGCTATGCCTAGTTTTACAATTTCCCATTTTAGAATAGGATATGTCTCAAGATATCATTTCATTTAATTCTCTGTGGGGTGAGGAGGAAGGCGGCATGCGAGCATTCAGCATTGGCACGCTCTTTCAAATAATCTGTCTAATGTTTTTTATAGCAAACGCTACCACACTATTAAAAGCACCCTGTGCATTCTAGGCCTGCTTCGCTACCACTGGGGAGTGGGGGCTGAAAAGACAGCATCCCAGCTCTGCTCACGGCTCTAGTGCTGCCCACCCCACTGTTTTCCAGTCTTCTCTTTTACATCAAAAGAAATCCTGGGCTCCCACATCATGTGCAGTAGCTGTACTTATACTATCTGCTGATTGGGAAAACACATGACAAAAAGCCTTTCTGAACTTTGTGGCACTTCCCGAGATCTTGTGTTTTACAAATTGCATCATACATTCATGTGAGACATCACTGAGTTCCTCTACAGGCAAAACGGTGCACATTTGTACTTTCAGACCAGCAGGCCAACTGTGGTTTCCGAGGGGCCTCTGATATCAGGACTAATTCTAGGGCTAGAATCCATGTCAATGAGGCTCCTCCTTTCCTGACACTTGATAAAGATCAAGGTTCCCCAGCCTCAGCCCCATGGATGTCTCAGGCTAGATTAATCTTTGTTGTCAGGAGCTGTCCTGTGCATTGTAGGATATTTAGCAGGATCCCTGGTCTCTATCCCACTAGATTCTGGTAGCACCACCCCAAATATGGCAACCAAAAATGTCTCCAGACACAGCCAATGTTCCCTGGGGGAGGAGGAGCAAAATCACCCCCGGTTGAGAACCACTGATCTAAAAGAAAAATAACTGCTACATCTCTGAGGCCAGGTTTGCTGCTTTCAAGTAAAATCAGAAGGACAGTGGACTCGTACCTGTCTTCACCAAGAGCTTACTGGACATCTGACACTCCAGGTTGGATGCCATTTTGCCAGTTGTGACCACGGCAGCCGATGCAGCAGGAGGAGCACCATCTGTGTTTTCTGTCCGCAAGGGTGGCAACCGGGTCGCCTTTACTGAGGCTGTCATGGATGTCAACGCTGCTGTGACTGTCAGCGGGCGTGGGGTGGATGCTCTGGGCGTCTCCGGGTTGGTGGGGTTTGCGAAGCCTGTGTGCATGGCTTGTGGTTTCCTGGGGAGGTGTGTCGTGGACAACAGGCCAGAGGCAGTGCCTGTGTCCCCTTGCATGGCTGTATGTGTGCTCACGGTGTGTGCTGTTCGTGCAAACATGTAGGTTGGCGTGAATGGGAAGGCTGTATGGAGTGTCCCTGGTGTTGCCTTTGAGCCAAAGGCCACCTTGTTTGTGACATTTTTAGCTAGAGTAGTGGTCAAACTGCTCTTGCCTAATCCTGAGGCCACAGCCAAAGGGCTGCTGCCGGTCCCCTTAGCAACTAGAGCTGCAGACAGCGCCGGTGGACTTGGTTTCCGCAGAAACAACGTGGCTGCTGCTGCCGCTGCTGCTGCTGTTGGCTCTACCTTGGATAACACCGAGAAGTCCACTGTAAAGAGACAAAAAGCAACATCTGTCATTGGCCCGGAATACATGCATCACTTGTTCTGATGATGGATGGATGTAACTTATGGGTTTGCTAGGGTGAAAAGTCTCTGCACTCTGGGCTTGCAGTGGGGAGAACTTACTCAAAACAACTTTAGGCTCCGTTAGTCAATTAACCATAACGAGAATGCCACTTATGGCAAAGCTGTGGTTGACAAGAAGGACACAAATTCTGAACACTTTCAAAACATCAGGTGGGCAGAGGATCAACAACATGACTATCTCGGGGTGCTGACTCACTCCTGAAAGGGGGTATGTGCTCCTTCAGAGCAAAGCTGGCCTCTGTGTTGAGCTTGAAGACGCTCTGGCTACAAAAGCAGTCATACCTGTTTTGGGGGAACCAGGAAACAAACTACCTCCACTAGTGGCTGCACCTGTCCATTTCTTGGGGTGCTGAGAAGCCTGCAGCACTTTGGAAGGGGTCCTGGAAAAGGCACTGGTTGATATAGGAAGAGATTCAGCAGTAGAGTGATGTCTCAGGATGCTCTGGAATGGTGTGGAAGCATTTATCACAGGTGATGGATAGATGTCGCTGGAAATTTGGGAATCTGTATCTGTTCCATCTGAAAGCATTTCCTGTAAGCTAGATGTAGAAGTCAGGCTTGGTGAGGTTAGCAAAAGAGGATGTGTTGGCTGGGCAGGCAACTGTAGATGGGGATGAGACGTAGAACGTTGACTTGAAGATGGGTGATATTCAACCTCAGTTGTCTGGAAGGCTCTGGAATGGCTGTTATTGCTAGTGGGCCCGAGGTCTGTATGGTTTCCAACCACAGCCCCGTCTGACTGTTGTACAGGCTGGTTGGTGCTTGTACCAAGGACTGGCTCCTGAATGTTAAAGCTGCCTGCAGTCACTGAGTGCCCAGCAGTGTCTCTGAAATCCTGAGATTTTATCGCACTGGCAGCTGAAGTTAAACCACGGGGAGGAGTTGTGGAAGCTGAATGGGTTGCCCAACTTGTGGAGTTAATTGCATGTCCATTTAAATCATAATTTGTTTGCTGCTGCAAGCCAGATATTGTTGATTCTCTGGAAAGGGATCCAGTTACTGATGAAAGAGAACTCCAGAAAACATCTGTGGCTGCTGGCTTTTTCGTGTTTCCCATTGTTGCGAGATCATAGACATCAGTGGAGGAGGGAATTGCTGTCACCTGTTCGGAAGCTGGAGCTGGCAACTCTGCATGGCCCACAGTAGCTGTGTACGTCTCCGGCTTGGTGCTGGAAAAGCCAGGAGACGGGGAAACAGTCCAGGTTGTTTGTACAGAGGGTGTGGGAGGTGGAGGTGATCCCGGAGGAGGGAGCTTTGTCCCGGGTGCTGTAAGGACAGCAGATGAACTCCGATCAGCACTGAGATCAGAGACGAATCCATTGACAGTGTGAAGACTCAACACCTCTTTACTTGGAAAGGCCTGGAGAGGAACTGTCACATTTGCCTTTTCATTTTTCCTTAAAATGGCTGTCACGTGGCCCTCTTTCCACCGGGGAAATGTCCAAGTCGTTGAAAGGTGAGGAACTCTGCTTAAGAGGAGGAAGTCTGTAGCCGCGGTAGGAAGGGCCCCGTCACTGCCGTCCTCTGCAGGAGCGGGCACCCCTGGCACAGGGGGGCGGGGGGCATGACTCTCTGCAGGCTGCAGGGAAGTGAGCGTGGAGAGCAAGTCGGCTGTCCTGTTCCATGGAGACGCGGGAACCACCCCAGAGAGCATGGCTTGCCCTCGACCTGGTGTGGTGAAAGGCAGAGAAGAAGGCACCCAAGAGGAAGATGTGTGTTCTGCCGAATGGGCGGGCCCTCCGGAATTCTCTGGAGCTGCTGACAAATGCAGCGGGTTAGCAGAGTCATTGGCGGTAGCAGGGGCTAGCTGTCTGCTGGTCATGTCTATGGCCACTGATGCTGCAGTCTGGAAAAGTGGAGACTCAGCCTCACGGGTCGCTGCGGCTGTGCTCTTAAAGGTCGGCAAAGACACCCCACTGTGCACTCTTTCAGGCACCTCAGCTCTGACTGGCTGTGTGGACGCAGGACCTGAAGCCACTTCCAACACTGACCATGAGGGGGTTCTACCTGGAAGCTGAGGAAGACTTCCAGGGGCTGGGAGAGGGAAGGACAGATGGGCCAGTTCTTCCCTGGAGCCCCAAAACCCTGGTGGGGGTGAGCCTGCTGAGTGGGGACCCTCTGTTGGGGACAGCTTGGCATACTGCTTTGTTGAGGATCCTGAAAAACCTAGATGAGGGGTGCCCATGAAATCCTGGGGATTTGGGGATGGAGTGTGGTCTGTTTCATCAGAAAACGGGTTTAGGGGATTTGCTACGCTCTGACCTGAAGTGGGGTCAGCTGGCACTGGGTGGGGGACTAAACGCACTTTGGTGGGCTGCTCTGTTGGCTTAGAAAGGATGATGGAATGAGGTGAGTCAGGAGCCAATGAAGAGGATGAAGGTGGAAGGAGAATGTCTGAGCTTGGGGGATGCTTTGAAATGGAGGGGGTCCCTGCCTGAACCGGCCGAGACGGGAGGACAGGGCTCGGGGACGTCACTGATGGGACCGTGGCCGCAGGGGGAAGCATGCTGGTGAGAGGCGAACCTGATGCGTCGGCCACTTCTCTTCCCCCTTGAGGCCCTGTCTGGACCAGGGACTCGGTAGAATCCTTGACAGGGTCGAGGGAGGCGCTATGTCCGCTTCCTTGGAAAAGGGAAGAAGAGAAGTCCACGTGAGCCCTGGTCCTGCGGCGGGTCTTGGGCGGAGGGGTTCGGGCGAGCAGCGGCCAGCTTGTGTTGTCGGGGGACTGTCCCAGCACAGTCTTGGTTCTGTCTGCTGCCGAGGAAGACTTGACTTCTGAGAAAGGCCATGTTGGTGAAATCGGTAACAACTTCCCGTGAGGAAACGATTCAGGGGTTGGGGTGACATCTATCTGTAGATTGTCTGTTCCTGTGAAACGAAATATCAGGCAATCAGGCGCTGGATAATCGCAAAAGGCCTGCTGTGGTCAGGTGCTGGACAAGGGGTGTGCAGTTCAGGCACTGCCTGGACCACACGCAGCCTCCCCACCATCACGGATGGCTCAGGAACAAATTCAAACGAGGAATGATATAATCTCAAGCATGCAAATGCTGCAGCTAACCTACAGGGCAGGGCTGGAGACAAGCAGTCTCTGAAGTGAGGTTTAAGGGAAGATGTGGAAAATATTTATGTATTTAAAACCAATTTCTTTTTGGTGCCACCTATGAGGCTTGGACTGTGAAACTCGAAACCTAGAAAATCAAAGCCGAACGTGGCTACCTGCCACAGCCAGTGACACCGAAATAAACCTCATCTGCGAACCCAAACTGCAAGAAACTAAAGGAGGACCCTATCCGAGCATGAATCTGTTTTGGGGACCCTAGCGCATCTTAAGGGAAATATTTGAGGTTGCCTATGTTTGGAAAGATGGCTCCAATGAAATACACTTACCTTCCTGGATTTAAAAGGATTCCTGACACTACCATTCATGCCATGTCAAATAGCCAAGGAGATTTTATTCACATTAGGCTGTTTCAGAAGAGAAACCACTCACACCCAACCGAGGAGGGAGGCACCTCTCACAGGGGCTAGTGTCACTACGAACACCTGCAGAGGCAAGATCTGCCAGCACCAGTGTGTAAAAGCGCAGGCAGAAAGGCAAGGAGGCAGGGCATGAGACAGTCACCTCCATGGAAAGGAGGTGAGGAAAGAACTGGTAGAAAGCGGGAATCACACACAGTTGGGAAGAGAAACAACATCCTGCCTGAGCGGATTCCCCTTTCTATGGTTTCTGAGTGTTGACAGTGCTGATCACCCCAGAAGTGGCTAAATGTCTTTCAAGAATATTTTCAATTAAACGTAATATATTGTTGCAAATAGCTACAAGAAGGATATTGAACATTCCTAACACAAAGAAATGATACATGTTTGAGATGATGGATATGCTAATTACCATGATGTGATCGCTATACATTAAATGTATCAAAACATCACTATGTATCCTATGAATATGTATAATTATTTGTCAATTAAAAATTAATTTGTTAAAAATAAAAGGTGCTTCTAGAACTTTCTATGTTATTAGCTAAAAATGTTAGTTAGAACCATCTAGTAGAAACAAACCAACCAAGAAATGAAGTCAGAAGATCTGGGTTTGTACACAACCTTGGCCACCTGGAGCTGGGTGTGCATTCTTGGACCACGATTGTAAAATGTGGGGGCAATAAGCACACCCTAACTACCCCACCAGGCTGTTATGAGGAGCAAATGAAATTACAGAAGTGGAAGGAAGGGCTCTCCAAACAGAAAGGCACTAAACAACAACAAAAAAATGTTTTTAAAAGCACTAAACACATGAGCATTACAGGCTCTAAGCTCTAAAAACCTCTGTTTTTTGTTTGTCTGACAAAAGAGGACACTGGAGCCCAGAGAGGGGACACCATTTGCCAGAAGCCACATAACTGGTAAGGAACAGCAGCAGGTCTCAATGCACGGTCTCGTCACTCCCAACACCATGCTGTCTCTCATACAGCCTTGCTCACCCATCCTTGTCTTCACTTGGCCCCCATAATATGCCACCACTTAAAAAGCCAAACAACTAAACCTAAAATCTCAAAATATTTGCGCTTTTATAATATACAATCTTCTCTACAGTCACAAAAGCTAGACACTGACGGTTTTTTGGAAAGTCTCTTCAGTTTCATTTTGTAAGACTTGGAAAAATAAGGACAGAAGGGTGTCTTTTCCTTTGAATCAGGGAATGCACAACAAAAGTCCTTTCTAATTCTTCCTTTTCTTGTTTGTAGAATTCCCAATTCTTGGGATTTACAGATACCCAAGAAATAGGCCTTACGTCATTTTTAGAACTTGCCAGGGCATAAGCCCATGCCACATCAGGCAACGTGCTTGTTGACTCAATTTTGTAAGAGACCAAACCCTTCTCCTGGGCAAGTCATCCTCACAAGCCCAGCTCTGTCTAGTTGTCTCCTTTTCGCCAGATCGGAATCATTAGGGCAATTTCCAGCAGAGCCGAACTCCCTCTGGCCTCTCCTAGCCAAAGCCCACCTTAAATAGAAATAAATGGCAACATGCATTCATAGCTCCAGGACACCAAAGTCTACATGTGTTTTATTAAAATGCATGGCCTCCTTGGGAACTGCTTCGAGGTTTGCAAAGAAATTGTGTTTCTATGTTAGCACATGCAGCATAAGGAGGTATTCCTCCTCACACAGTTACAAATTTTCAGGGAAGGAGGATATTGCTTTCATGCCTCAATCCTTCCTGTTCATGTGGCTTATCTCCTAGACAGCTTCAACTTTATACTTTGCATGCAATCATGTCTGGTTACTTATATGGGTGAATATAACATCCATATGAGGTAGTGTTGCCTTTGGGTGTTCTCCAGTTACACCTTAGAATCCATTTTTATAACTTGGACGTCAGGCAAAAATCTATGTAGGATTTCTTTTTTTGCACTTTCATTGAAAGAGATTCAACCATGGGTTCAACTCATGGATTTAAGAGTCAAAACAAATGCATCTTGTTTCAAGTAAGTAGCCTTGTAACTCAAAAAGGATGCTACAGGCTGAACAGCTTTTGCTTTTGGCAAGAAGTTTCATAAATTCTTTCACAAAAACTTTTCAAGCAGGATGGAGGAATGGGTGGTAATACCAAGGGACTTGTAGCTGACTGAATGACCACAGCCAAAGGAGGCCAATGGAAAACTCCGCGATGAACTGAAGAAAGTCTCTAGTGACTTTGCTTTTACTAGACTTTATTATTTTCTAGACTAGAATCCCATGTTTCTCAATGAAGCTCTCATGAAACACAGTCTTCCAAATGCCTCATTAAAAAAAGTTTCTAGGAACAATTTTGAGAAGCGTTGTATACTATACTCACATGTGATAGTCGTTAATGGTGTTCACTGTATCTTTCTGGCTCCCTACCTTTTGAGAACATGCTAGGACTGAACTTCTTGGATATCTTTGTGGTTGGCTGGGGTCATGTAACTAGTTCTAGCCAATGAGTTGTAAGCAGAAATGACGAATGTCACTTCTAGGCTAGAACATTTAAATGCTGCAGAAAGAGTCTCCAGAACTCTCTTTCTCTGTAGCAAAACAAAACCTAGCAACATTATATATATCTCAATAAGCTATAACTAAAGAAAAAGGAAGTGAAGGAGGAGAAAGATTAGCAATGCTCAAAATGTTTGGTGTTCTACCAGACTGGGTCAATTACAGACTATAATAAGCAAAGGTCCTCTGCTGACAAATGGTGTACTGGTAGCATGAATAAGAAATGAGCTTTTGCTATTTTAAATCGCTGCAATTTGGGGGTTGTTTGTTGTTGAAGCATAACCTAACCTATTCAGAAATTGATATCACAGTGGATTTGGAACATATGTGGGCATATTCTCATGTACATCAACATTTAAATAAAGGCTCAGAAAAGTTCCATAATCAAGATAACATAAGAGTCCCTGGTATGTAGTAAAAAAATCAATAAATAGATGTTGGATGGTTTAACTAAACTTTGTTTAGCCAACATTTCTCAAACATATTTGAGTCAAAACACTTGATCTTAGAATTTAGTGACTTAAAAAAAAAATCGATATACATAAAGCTAAAGAAGAAAAGCATTCACTGAATTTGCAAATGACATCAAATTCAGAAGAATAATTGATATGAAAAATTTCAGACAAACATGTTTCAAAGACATGTTAACTGACTGAAATTACTGCTAAAGGAAGACATAGATTAGAACTAAATATAAAGGCTTGCTTTTAGTCCAAAAATTACCTAGTCAGGAACAGGATGGGAGAACTTCCTTTTAAGAATAACTTATGTTGATAAAAGACTTAAATGTAAGGCATGAAACCATAAAAATTCTAGATGAACATGTTGGAAAAACTCTTTTAGATTATCAGCCTAGGCAAAGAATTTATGAAAAAGACCCCAATGGCAATCACAGCAACAACAAAAATAAATAAATGGGAGTTGATTGAATTAAAAAGCTTCTGCACAGCTAAGGAAATAATCAACAGAGCAAATAGACAACCTACAGAATGATATCTGTAGGTTGATATATCTGATAAAGGGCTAATAACCAGAAACTACAAAGAACTAAAGCAAATCAGCAAGGAAAAAGCAAACAACCTCATTAAAAAATAGGCAAAAGACATGAACAGAAGCATTTCAAAAGAAGATAGACAAATGGCCAATAAACATATGAAAAAATGCTCATCACTATCTGGGAAATGCAAATTAAAGCCACAATGAGATATCACTTATCCGGTTAGAATGGCTTTTATTAAAAAGCCCTAAAACAATAGATACTGGTGTAGATACAGAGAGAAAGGAATGCTTAATCACTGTTGGTGGGACTGCAAATTAGTACAGCCTTTATGGAAAACAGTATGAAGAGTCCTCAAAAAACTAAAAGTAGACCTACCATTTGATTCAGCAATCCCACTACTAAGCATTTACTCAAAGGAAAAGAAGTCATTTTATCAGAAACACCTGCATGTGAAGGTTTATTGCAGCACAATTCATAAGTGCAAAGATGTGGAACCAATCCAAGTGCCCATCAATTCATGAGTGGATTAACAAGATGTAGTATATGTACACCATGAAGTACTACTCAGCCATGAAGAGGGATGAATTAAGGCCTTTTGCCACAATCTGGATGGAACTGAAGACCATTATCCTAAGTGAAGTATCTAAAGAATGGAAAAACAAACACCACATGTACTTGCTATTAAACTGGAACTAACTGATGAGTACACATGTGCACAGAGAGAAGTACTATAAAACTCAGTAGAAATCAAGCAGGGAGGAGACGGGAGGAGGGATGGGTGAAAAATCTATCTAAAGAGTACAGTGAGCACTATCTGGGTGATAGGCGCACTTATAACCCTGACTCAAGTGTAACAAAATGATACATGTAACCAAAAATATTTGTACCACCAGTAATATTTTTTTTATTTTCCACCAGTAATATTTTGAAATAAAAAAATACTAAGAAAATAATTTTAATTACCATGCAGTGTAAAATTTACAGTAATAAAAATAAATACAGAAAAAGTAATAAATAAATAAATAATAGCTTATGTTGCCTATAGGCAGAGTTGACTAGAGTTCATTATGAACTAGAGAAAGATAGGCTAGTAAGGAAATGACAAATTCTTAGGTTGTATTAAAATTTTTTTACTCTTAAACTTGAAAAATATTTAATATTTAGAAAATAATATCTATATGCAAGGTATAAAGAATAAATAATGAAAAGAATACAAATGTGCCAATTATCCAGCTTAAAAATACAACCAATATTTTTAGAGCCCTCTTTCTGATCTCTCTCTAGGTTCCCTCCTTGCTCCCCCTTCCCCAGAGAAAACTACCATCATAGGTTGCATTTTTAAACATTAGTTCATTTTCAAGAGGATCAAATCCACTCTTCTCTGCGCTTCTCAGAGCATACCTGGTCAGCTAGGAGTGAATTCTGAGCTTCACATCTTAAGACAGAAATTAAGAAACTGATACATGCTAGTACATGGTCTTTATGGAGATGTCTTACATCAGTGGTCCCCAGCCTTTTTGGCACCAGGGGCCAGTTTCATGGAAGACAATTTTTCCATGGACCTGGGGAAGTGGGATGGTTTTGGGATGATTCAAGTATATTACATTATGGTGCAAACCTCTGTGCTAATGATAATCTGTATTTGCAGCCACTCCCCAGCACTAGCATCAACACCTCAGCTCCACCTCAGCTCATCAGGCATTAGATTCTCATAAGGAGCAGGCAACCTAGATCCCTCGCATGTGCAGTTTACATTAGAGTTCACGCTCCTGTGAGAATCTAATGTCCCTGCTGATCTGACAGGAGGCGGAGCTCAGTTGGTGATATCAGTGATGGGGAGCAGCTGTAAATACAGATGAAGCTTTGCTCACTCACCCGCCGCTCACCTCCTGCCGGGCAGCCCAGTTCCTAAGAGGCCACAGACTCGTAATAGTCCAAGGCCCAGGGTTTGGGGACAGCAGTTTTACATTATAAAGAAGAAAACGAATTTATAAACATGGGTCCTGATTCTCACACTGGAGCAAGATCATCTCTGGTGGTACTTGAAACTTCATGACTGAGAAAGCATATCATTCTGAAGTATCAATTTTATTGAAAGATTCAGGGGGAAAAGTACTCATATAAAGATAAACATACATTCTTGAGTAAAATACAAAATTCACATGACTGATTTAAGGTAAAACTAGGGCCTTCAAGGACATGTTGACAAATATTTGTGCCTGTCATTGGCCCTGTGGTAACAGTTTATCTTTCTCTGCTGTGTGAGGCATGTTAACTATATCAATAAACATTTGCGAAGACTGATTGAAGGAGACCACAATCTCCCTAAAACATGTGGAAAAGGAATTGAATGTGTTATTTGGTGCTCCAAGAATAGAACTAGGGCAGTGGGAAGATTAGAACTTAATAATAAAAGAAAGACTTTTCTAATTATTAAAACTATTGAAAACAGAATGAGCTGGCTTAAAGTTAGTGAGTTCTCTACCACTAAGAGTATACAAAGGTGCATCTTTTAGATTCATTCGTCCCCACCTTCCCTCCTACCCTCCCTCCTACCTTCCTTCCCTCCCTCCTTTTCTTCCTTCCATCTGCAAATGTCAGCTGTATGCCAGATGCTGGGTTAAGCAATGTCTTAAGGAAAAAAACATACAAGGTTTCGGGCTTCATGAAACTCACAGTCCTATGGGAGATATGGACTTAAATCAAACATCGTCACACATATTTAAAAAATTATTACATATGAAAGAGGCATAGTCCTGTGACCTGATCAGGGAGGTCAAAAAGCACACCCCTGAGGAAGCGATGGTGAAGATCCGAAGAACATACGGAAGTTAACCAAGAAAAGATGGTAGGGAGGGAAGAACATTCCATGGAGGGGGACAAGCCTATGCAAAGGCCATGTAGCAGGAAAAAGCAAAAGGAGTACAAGGAACAGAAGGCAGGTAGCCACAGCTGGATTGGGAAGAGCACAAGTGGGCACAACATGACATGAGGCTGCAGACCACTGGGGCATCGTGGTTTCAGTTTGATAGAGACCGTGGCGGCAGGTGATGTACAGGAGCAAATTCGTGTTTTGGAAGAATCGTCCTGGCTGTGGAGTGATGAACAGACTGGAAAGGGATGAGCGTGGATGACAGCCGATCGTTTAGGAAACACCCACAGTGGTCCAGGCAGAAGACAACCGGGAAGTTGTAAAGTTGAGCTGAGCCCTGGGTGGGAGACGGGAATGGATGATCCTCTAGGATCCCTATCAATCCTCAGAGCTCAGGACCCTAGTATTCCTTTAAATACGTCTCTGTTTATACATGAGGTGCTTCATTTTTGGTTTTTGATGCTGCAAATTCTCCTTTGTGCCTTTCACTGAGAGTTGGCCTGTATGTCTCCTCTCCTTGAATCTGAGTGGGCTAGAGTCTGTTCGTCCAGTAATGCTGCGTGACTTCCAGGGCCACGTCATAAAAGGTCAGGCAGCTTCGGCTTGGTCTCTTGGAACGCTCGCTCTCGGGATGTTCCCTCACTCTCTCTCCTAGGACCCAGCCACCACTCTGTGTGCAGCCCGTGCCTCGTGGACACAGTCCATGCCTAACTACTCCAGTACCCAGTCCCGGCTGAGCCAAGCCTCCCTGGTGACCCAGCCCAGACACCGGACATGAGAATGGAGAAGTCTCCAGATCATTCTACCCCAACCATTAGAATCATCACCCCAGCGTCTGAGTCTTCCCAACTGAGGCCTCAGACATCATGAAGTGGAGGCAAGCTATTCTCACTGTGCACTGTCCAAATTCCCCAAAGCATGAGCATAATCAAATGTGCTTGTTTTATAGCACTACACTTGGGGCGGTTTGTTGTACGGTAATAATAACTAAAATAGAACATCTAGGGTTGTGCCCCTCACTTCTACAGCTTTAATCAGATTCTCAAAAGGATTTGGAAGCCAAAAAAACAGTTAAGAGCCCTTCATTTCAATGAAAAATAATTCCGTTTTATACACACAATTTTAGGATCGTGTCTATGCTAATTAAGTGAAATATATTTGTATTAACTAAAGTTGCATCATGGAAAGGAAGACAGATTTTGAGGGGGAAATGAGAGAAAGATGGTGTTTATTAAGGAGAAGGGGAACATAAATTAGGAAAAGTAAGCCAAAACCAAATTAGAGAGAACTTGAAACACTAAAAGGAAGGCCATTAAGTGGATGTTTGATCCAGGTGGTTGTGTCAGGCAGACTCTAAGGTGGCCCCAGGACTCCTGTTTGGTCATGCCTTTTGTGACCCCCTCTCCTGGAGTATGAGCAGGACCTGTGACTTTCTTCTAACAAATAGAATATGGCAAAGGTTGTCAATCCTCTGATTACATTATCTAAGACCTGGACTTGCCAGCAGACTCCTCTCCTTGATTCCTTAATGAAGTAAGAGGCCATATGGAGAAGCCCAGGGAGCAAAGATCTCGGGTGGCCTCTAAGAACTACTGGTGTCTCTAGGAACCAGGAATGGACTGCTGGAGCTGACAGCCAGAAAGAAGCCAGGGCCTTCAGTCTGGTAGCCACAAGGAAATGAATTCTGCCAATAACCTGAGTGAGGCTGGAAGTGCATTCTCCCCCAGCCAAGCCCCCAGATGAGAACACAGCCCAGCTAATACCATGAATACAGCCCTTTGAGACCCTATGTAGAGGATCCAGGTAGGCTGTGCCCAATCTCTCGACCCATGGAAATTGCTGACAAATATGGTAATGATCTTCCAAAAACATTCATGGGAAGCAAAGAAGTGCAACGCACAAGAGCAGGAGATGGACAAAGGTGGTTTGCTGCACACGCTCAGACTGGCGGCACTTTCTGGATGTTCTCAGCCACCATCACCCATCCAAGGACAAGACTGAAAGAAAGGCCAGGTGTGGTGGTTCACGCCTGTAATCCTAGCACTCTGGGAGGCTGAGGCAGCTGGATCACTCAAGGTCAGGAGTTCGAAACCAGCCTGAGCAAGAGTGAGATCCCGTCTCTACTAAAAATGGAAAGAAATTAATTGGCCAACTTAAATATAGATAGATAGATAGATAGATAGATAGATAGATAGATAGATAGATAAAAATTAGCCGGGCATGGTGGCGCATGCCTGTAGTCCCAGCTACCTGAGAAGCTGAGGCAGGAGGATTGCCCGAGCCCAGGAGTTTGAGGTTGCTGTGAGCTAGGCAGCTGCCACGGCACTCTAGCCATGGCAACAGTGTGAGACTCTGTCTCAAAAAGAAAAAAAAAAAAAGACTGAAAGCAAGACGAAGATTCTCAAAATAATGAAAAGTTAAAATGAGTCATCTCTTCCCATCTCAAGGAAACAAGACTGGGTCATCATGCGAACCCCATTCAATACACAATTTATACACAAGCCTTTTAAACTAAGCTTGTTCAAGCCAGATTTAAATAAAACCATGGTTCCCAGAGCTTCAGGAAAGTGATAAGTTACTCACTCCTGTAAGAATATCAGACTTCATAATAACCAGCACAAATTGGGTTAATAACCAGCACAGGTTATAAATATCAAATGCTTTTTTTATGTTTAGTAAGTTTGCAAAGAGTCCCATAAAAGTTAAACTTAGCCTTGAACTAAAAGCATCAGAAAGTAGTCTATCATGATAGTGAAACATAAAAGGAATTAAGAAAGTGCTTAGCCAGGTTTGGACCTATAGAGCCTATCATTGACTAATGTCAAAAAACGGTGAGAGCTGTCCCCAGAGTCTCCCCAGACCTCAGGGACCACGTGGTTACACCAAGGTGCACAGTGATGGCTTGTTCAGGCCTCTGCATTCCTGAGGATCTCAGTGCTGCTAGTTTAGCATTCTCAGTGGTTGTACACGAGACTCAGGCCCAGGCTGTGATGCTGCTACCTTCAAATTATCCCTGCTGCGTGGCAAACGCAAGTTGAACCTCGAGGAAGCACACACGTACAACAGGCTCCTTTGCTGCTGTTGTGTCCTCTCCTAGCCTCTCTCCCCTCAGTCCCCAGGGCTGTATCAGTCCCCTAGTCATGGCTGCTTTTATCCCAGACCCCAAGCAGAGGCTATCAGAGTCTGCTAGTCATTGAGGTTCAACGCTGGCCTGAATTGCTTCCTGGGTTGCTCAAAACTACTCTTGTAACCCACAACCATGGTTCTTTCCCAATCGGCACTGTTCCCTTCTTTGACCGCTGAAGACACTTAGGAGAAGAAAGTCTCCTTAAGGCCCGCCTAGGCATAAGCACGACTGCATTTCCAACCATACTCATGACACAAACCACTTTGTCTCGCTCCCTGCCCGCCTGCAGGTTTCCTTAATTGCAGCAATTAAAGAAAAGCAAACCAGATCACTAACAGCTCTTTAATGAAGTAAACTTAAGGCAACCAATTAATAAACATTAATAAACATGCCAAACTCCCCTTCCTTACATGTCAGAGAAAAATACCTGCAGCTTTTTTATCAGGCTCTCCAGTCAGACTATATGGATTCAAATTCTATTTCTCCATTTGCTAACTGAGTAACCTTGGGCAAGTGACTTAACCTCTCTCTTCCTCAGTTTCCTCATCTGTAAAATGGCAACACTTATAGTACCTACCTCATAAAATTGTTTTAAGGATTGAAATGAGACGATACATGTAGAGTCCTTAGAACAGTGCCTGGCACATGGTGCTCAAAAACGTTAACTGTTGTTCTTATTATCATCATCATCATCATCACTATTTGTGCAGCCGAGGATAGGCATGAATGCACTCAGAGGCTTTCCCAGAGGACCAGAATGCCAGTCAGAAGTCAGAAACACCTGCTAATCATGCATGGTCAGAATCTCACACTCTTGTGAACACCTTATAGTTTGCGGAATATTTTTAGATCCATCATCTCACCTCGTTCTTCACAGTACCTGCGAGGTAGAGGATGGAGATTATGATCCCCGTTTTACAGGTGAGGAAGCCAGAGCTCAGAGGAGTCAAGGGCTGGCGTGGTCGAGGTCACACCAGGAGTTATGCCATAGCTGGGTGTGACTCTGACTCTGACCCAAGGCTCTCCGCACCACGTGGGAAGGAGCAAGTTCCTCCATCTCCAGGTGTGGGGTGGGCTCCACCCTCCCAGAGCGACCCCAACAGTCGGGAGCCCACACAGTCGCTGCCTCTTTCTCCTGAGCTTGATGACGTGGCTCTCTGATGCTGCTCCGGCAAACGTTACTGAGCCCAGCTCTAAATCACCAAGACCTGTCAGGCCTCGATTCCCAGAAGGTCAGAAGAGATGGACTAAGGGCCATCACCATGCTGAAGCACCCACCCTGCACCCAGCACCCACTAACGCGCCACACCCTTACATGGTGCACAAGTGCTGATGTTTGGCGCCTGGGACGGTCTTGCCTAACGCCATTCCTCTTGGGGCTTTTTAAAACGAAATGTACCAGTTAATAGAATCAAATTGCCATTTCTTGAAGTGATGCCAGCAGATAGAAGGTTCTGTTTACTGCGCCGGGAGAAGCATTTTAACTTTCAAAGCCCTTTCACAGCTATTTTCCTTTTTTAAAAGTTTATTGCTGTCAAATCCTTTGTGACACAGGTTTAAAAATAAAGCTGGTTCTCTCCCCCTCAACACACACACACACCCATTATAACAGTGATACAATTTCATTTTCATCTTTTTAAACTTGAGTCTATATGATCATTACAGAAAATTTAGAAAAGATGGAAAAGTAGAAGGAAAACGAAAAGAATCCCCTCCTCCCTCAGTCCTTACCATACGTGTGCCCCAACACACTGAGAAAACCATAATTCAAGTGAATTTTACTTCCAGATTTTGTTCTTGGAAAAGCCTTGGTTTGCTTGCTTTACAAACCTGTGATCACAGTGCACTTCCAACTTTCTACTGCTTTCTCTCTTTTAATAGTATATTAAAAGCATTTTTCCATATTGGAGAAGGCTACATGACATTTCCACTAAGACATGGCATTATAACTTGTTTAACCACCCATGCCTGTTACAACTCAGGCTGTTTATAAATTTCCAGTATTTCAGTATCTCCTAATTTTGTCATCATAATCCCTATGTACCAGGTGGGGCAGCTGCTGTGACCTTCTCTTCTGGACTAGGACACCACACACAGAGATCACTTTTTTGGAAGAATATTATCTATGTCAAGAAAAGTTAACCAGGCTGGGCGTGGTGGCTGTCACCTGTAATCCTAACACTTTGGGAGGCCAAAGTGGGAGGATGGCTTGAGCCCAGGAGTTTGACAGCAGCCTGGGCAATAGCGAGACCTTGTCTCTATAAAAAAATAAAAAAGTAGCCAGGCATGGTGGTGCACTCTTATTATCCCAGTTACTCAGGAGACTGAGGTAGGAGGATCATTTAAGCCCAGGAGTTGGAGGCTGCAATGAGCTATGATGACACCACTGCACAAGAAAGAAAGAAGAAAAGAGAAGGAAGAAAAATAAACCAATGGGACTTGTGGGGAGGGGTTCTCCCCTCTTCCTCTCCTGGCATCTTTGTGATGGAGTCATTAATAAGTTTAAACTCAACCACAGAAAACACAATTAACTACCAATAACTAGCCTTTAAAACTAGGACAATCCTATTCGAAAATTTTTCCGACATCTCATATTAAGTTTTACTATTTTATGCTAACGGCCTGAAGGGGAGTTGACTCCACTTAAATCCATTAAGCAAGAAAGACTTTGGGAATATGGAAAATTCTGTACCTTTCAAAGAAAAGCAGTAACAGGGGCTTAGAGAATTGGGCAAAAAGACGAAACATATTACTAGGACTTCACATCGTTTTGTAAAGGTTTAAATATAAAACTCTTCTAAGTGATAGCCTCCTAATTAAGATGTCATTGCCCACACAACTCTTCATTTTTAACTCTATTAGAGTGTTTCTCCCTTTCTGCTTCGTATGATAGCCAATTATCTCCCTTGCTTGCTCAATCATTTAGTTATGTATTCCACAAATATTTATTGGATGCTTTCTCCGGTAGTCACTCCATCACAGGAGATTAACAAGGTGTAATCCTCGCCATGAAGGGGGTCAGGTGTCACAGTTTAGCGTGTGGGGCCCGGAGTCAGAGCAGCTGGGTTCCTGACCCAACTGCCTTGTTCCAGCTGTGCAAATTCAGGCATGTTACGTGACCTCTCTGCACCTGTTTGCCCCTTTCTAAGAGGAGGACAATAATGTCTGTCTCACAAGACTGTTTTGAAGCTTAAAGGCATTAATCCATGTAGAATATCTGGAACATATCTTGGTATGTGGTCAGCTGTCAATAAATGTTATCGTAATTATCACATCAAGAAGAGCAGAATCTAATTAAGAGGTTTCTGAGTCAGATCGCTTTCCTAAACTATGATAATAATAAATTCTTATCCTTCCACCTTTGTGGTCAACTTTTTCTGTCTTCTCTGGAATTGTTCGTATTTCTTAACCTTTTTTTCCAACCATAATTCTCCAATGAGTACCCGAGTAATCCATCTGGTTCTCTTAACATTAGTAAGTAGGCCTCACTGTGCTTCTTCATTAGATTTTACTCCCAAAGCCTGCTTATTTCTGTAAGCAAGAATGTGGTTTCAGAGATGACTTATTCAGCATAGTTGCAAAGTGAACACTTTCTTACTAAGACATCTCACAAATCTAACTATAACCAGAGATGCTGATAGGAAAAATCAGAGACAGGATAAGATACACACACACACACACACACACACACACACACACACACACACACACACCCTTTACATATTTTTTTTAATTCAAAGAATTCTCAACACCTTTCCAACACTCAGTTGGAATAGTAAAAACTATACCTGGAGGAAAATTTATAGCCTGAAATGTTTTCTTTTTAAAAGAAAACATTTTTTTTTCTTTCTTTTATGTCTCGATTATTTGAAAAAGTTTTTAAAGGAACTTATTATTCATATTTTAAAATGAGAAACAGAAAATAAGCCCTCTTCTCTCAAAAAAAGAAATTAATAAAAATAAAAGCTGGTGTATTAGCTGGGCATGGTGGTGTGCACCTGTAGTCCCAGCTACTAGAGAAGCTGAAGTAGATCACTTGAACCCAGGAGTTGGAGGTTACAGTGAGGTATGATCACACCACTGTACTGCAGCCTGGGCAACAGAGCAAGACCTTGTCTCTAAAAATAAAAAAATAAAAGCTGGAACTAATGCATTATAACACAAGGAATAGTGGCAAGGATAAATAAATTCAAAAGCTGGTCCTTTGGTCTTTGGAGGAAAAATAAAAAGAGTAAAATTAGGTAAATCTTTCATAGGCCTGATTAAGAAAAGAAAATAAAGAGAATTGAAGTATAAAACATCAGGAATGAGAAAGGAAACCACTACAGATAAAGAAATCAAAACAATTAACTATGAGAGAATTCTATATGCAATTTATGGCAAAAGGCTTGAAAACTTAGAGGAAATGAATAATGTTGGTAACCAAAATTAATCCAGAAATGAAAAACCTAAACAGATAGATTAACATGGGAAAAAGAAACTATTAAAAAAGGCACCAAGACCAGATATACTCAGCTAAGTTCTAACTTTTTAAAAAATAGGTACTTCTAATGTTATTAAACTAACTCAGGTTTTTGAAATACATAGAAATGTTACCAATTCACTTTATGAAACCAGTACTGCTTTAATACCATAATCAAAATAAAAATATATAAAACAAATAAAACATCGAGGGGGGAAGGGGGCATGGGCAATATATGTAATCTTAACACTTGTACCCCCATAATATGCTAAAATAAAAAAACAAAAAACAAATAAAACAATGATTAAAATATGTAAATGATATAGGGCCACCAAGCAAAACTGAGGGGCCATGGAAAACTGCAATAAAAAATAGAAACCTATGTACACTCTAGAATCACATTTACACAATTATATAAAAATTATGTGTGTATAATAAAAATTATTTGATACATAAATTATCAATTAATAAATTATGAAAATTTTATAAAGTCCACAACAGTCAACACAAGCACATACACAAGTGTGTACACAAACACACATACATACAAAAGGATAATGTAAGACTTTTCGCTGCATTTAAGGACCACATAGTATGTTCCTAGGCCAAACTCTGGACTTAAGTGTTTTCCTGAAAGTTGTCATGGGCAACCTCAGCCTTGCACCATCTCCACTGGTACATGATAGAGAACTTCTCATGCATTCTGCATCTCATAAAGTATTCTGTAATACTGAAAAGAAAAAAGTGCTTCTAGCATACTGGGGACAACCAGACAACTTGACATTCCTTAAAACTGAGACAAAGATAACCATGTCTGTTCCAATAAATAAATGTGAGGGGGGGAAAGAGGGTTCTGTATGCAAAGCAGCTTACGAAATCTCTCCGGGGAGATTCACAGTGCATACAAATACATTAAAGGCTTTGAAAAGTCTCTGTGGTAAACAAAAGTTCTGATGAACCTAGAAAATCCCCAAATGAGTTGAGTTGCCTGTGGAATGCTTCCTTCTTTCTTCTCTCTTGTGTGATACCAGTTAATATCCCAAGGAACCACAGCTCTGAAGAATGCCTTGAGGGAATTCCAGGTTAGATCATTTCAGAGTTAAAGTCCTTGCCCTTGACCAACTTCAGACCCCGAGGGAAAAACAAAGAACTGATGGGTAGACTGAATCTTTGGTGGAATCAGAAAACATACACGTTCTTTGTCATTCTATGGCTGAAAAATTCTACCATTTGCTTATTTCAGAGTGTATTTTATCAGACTTACTCATGAACTCATCTATTAATGCATGTCACTTGGGTCTCAGCATAGAGTGAGCACAAAGAAAACTGTAAAATGCTGTAATAAATGTAAATGACCGTCATTATACTGATTGGCACTCACGCCTTCTTGGGGCACTAATTTAGGTAAGATGATAATATCAATGCTTGATAGTTTTCCCCTCTGACTGGAGACACATAAGAAAAATGGTCTACTGAAAAAGGCTGTGTGATGCTTCATGGATATCGATGTTGTTCTTACAATTAGACACTAAAAACGTGCAAGTATCTATTTTGGGGCCAAAGAAGCAGAATATGCTTCAATATTAATAACAAATATTATTAATTCTTAATTCCATATTCATTGATGATTGATTAGGCATAAATTTTACTATAGAAGTCTAGCTCCATTAATATAAATATCACTATTTCAGGATTTATTTATTCAGCTTCTTATAAAAGAAATTACAACCCAACTTTATCAGGACTGAATAATGATTAAACTGATTGCCTCTAAGATTTAAAAAAAAGAAAGAAAAGAAAATGTTTATTAAGTAAATAATTTTCAAGCCCTTTAGAAGCACCCAAACCCAAAAAGATAACTATTAATAATGTGTTCATAGCAAATAATTTTCATTTATAGTTTATTTGCATTGACTGTTTACATATATGGTCATATCCAAATAGCATTTATTTTAAAAATTCTATAATTAAGACATTTCACTAACTGAGGCTACATTTCCTCTCATTTAGTGTAAAACAGTACAGTCTGTTTACATTAAATTTAAACGTACCCCATTTAAATGTATCTCCAAATGCCTCAGCTTACCTAGTAATAAATAATTAGACATTAATTTTCAGTATTGCCAATGAATCATCCTTTATCATTCCAGTCTTCTTTAGGCCAACCTGTGACTAGCAACAGAGTCTCAAGATGTCTGGCCAGGAATAGGGGTGCCCACAGAGAAGGGGCCAGAATGACGGTACTTTTACCACTTGGCTTAACCAGCAGACACCCTTCTTCTCTAGGAGAAGCCTGGGACAGACACTCACCATTGGTGGAGTCCAGGAGAAGATGCCATGTATGTCTACTACTGCCACACACTTGAAAGACAAGAGTCCACAGTCAAAGGATCCTACTATACACATGAAATTTCTCCTTTCCACATGCATTCAGTAAACCTGCTGAACACCTACCACCTGTCAAACACTAATACCTCCTGAATATTTCCTACAGCCCAGCATTTTTCTAACTGTTTGACAAATGTGAACACATGAGACCTCATAGCAATGCTATCAGGAAGGACTCATTCTTATTCTCATTTCACAGGTGCAGATGTAGGCACAGACAAGTTAAAAATCTTACCCAAAGTCATACAGCTTGTGAGTAAGCAGCGCAGCTGTGATTATAACCCAGGCAGTCTGGCCCAGAGTCCACATTCTTAATCACAGCTGTATCCTGCCTCACTACAGAGGAGCACAGAGGATGAGGTTCCTACCGCCCCAAGGTGTTTAACATTCTTTAAAGAACTTGAAAAAGGTCCACCTTTTAGATATGTCACTTTTTAAAAAAAAATCACGTAACACAAGATTTCCAAATGCTAGTCCAAACTCCAATCCTTGATGCACAGTTTTCACCCGACCAAGGCAAAACAAGAAAAACAACATAATTGTGTGTGTGTGTATGTGTGTGTGTGTGTGTGTGTGTGTGTTCATCAACTGCCTTTGGGTCTAATGGACAATTCCCCATTTTTAGTGTCAAAATTTCCTTTCTTATGTATGCACACCAACTGGGGGATGGACACGCTTGAAGCTCTGACTCGAGGAGGTGGGGGGGGGGCAAAGGCAATATACGTAACCTTAACATTTGTACTCCCATAATATGCTGAAAAAAATAAATAAAATTAGGCCCAATTAGTCATGTGGGAGCCATCTTGAAGGACTGGCTCTTTAGTTCACATTTGTTCACAAGAGCAAAAAAAGTTTAAGTTATATCATGGGTTAAAAAAAAAATTCCTTTCTTTTCTAAATAATAATGACAGCCTATGTAGCTATTGTTTTCTTTATGCCCATACTTGATAAAATTAAAAGTTAGCAAATCTAAACTGGGATTCCCAAACTTTTTATTTTATTGGCCCATGAGCTCTCCAAGTCTGAAAATCAATGATCCACCTTTTTTGAAGAAGACATTATGTTAAGTGAAATAAGCCAGACACAGAAAGGCAAATACTGTGTCATCGCACTTATACGAGGAATCTAAAATAGCCAAACACATGGAAGCAGAGAGAAGAATGGTGGTTGCTAGGGCTGCAAGGAGGGAGAAATGGGGAGGTGTTGGTCAGAGGGAGTATTTCAGTTATATATAATAAGATCTGGAGATGTACTGTACAACATAGGACATATGATTAATACTGTATTGTATACTTAAAAATTCACTAAGAGGGTAGATCTTATGTTAAGTGCTCTTACCACAAAACGAAAAAGAAAGGGAGACGGTGGAAATTTTTGGAGATGATGGATAAGTTCAGGGCATGGACAGTGACGACGCTTTGATGGTTTCATGGATGTATACGTATTTCCAAACACATCAAGTTGTATACGTTAATTATCTACAGATTTCTGCAATGTCAACCATTCCTCAATAAAGTGGTTTAAAAAAAGAGACTACTCCCTGACATTTCCTTTGATAGGTAAGTGCCACTGAGCAAGGCATTTCAGGCCTCTTACTGCTGGGATGGAGGAGGTAGGGAGGAAATGGAAGGAGAGCTTCAAATCACAGCGGCAGCCTCCACAGAACATCCTGACACTAAAGGTTGTGAGGGACTAGTCTGGGTGACCAAAGACAAACTGCGTAAGGGAAGACTTTCTAAAGGAAGAAAAACTCTCTCTCCTCCTCTGATGGCCCCTAATGAAAGAACAGTTCTCCTGAGGTCAGGATTTCATACAGCTCGTGATTTTCCACACCTCTTGTCCCGGTATCATGACACAGGCACAGCTTCTTGAAGCTAAAAACACAGGCTATGACGCTCAAGATAAATAACATACAATTCTATCTTCTACCCTGAAGTAATTGTTAACACTATTATTTTCACAGTAAATAACTGTTAGAACCATTTGCCAGTGAAATAGTGGCATGTTTTGTTGACTTCTTACAAATACCAAGAGAAATTGAATGCTCCTGTGGCACATTGGTTGGGTTGTTAATTACTTGTAATTGAGCCTGAAATCCTGGCTCTTTTCAAAAATAAAAATAGTGACAAACATATGTCATTGGAGCATATAGCAATCAACATTTCTGTTAGAGTCTTTTTTAAAATCTATTTTCTCTAAAAAATAAAAATGGATTCAAATACTGAGTAATTTAACCCTAAATTTATTTCAGTAGGGTGAATCTGTTGGCTAAATTACTTGCATGGTAGTGATATACATGTATTTATTCAGAATCTAATAATTTAACTGGTTATTTTCATGCCAACCTGCATCAGACAGTTCCCATTTTCAAAACACCCAGTCTATTTAAGATTGGATTCCCTAAGGAAAAGTGCTACACATGTGAAAATAAGTAGAGGTTGAGCATCCCAAATCCAAAATATGAAATGCTCCAAGATGTGAAACTCTTTCAAAGCTGACATGAAGCTCAAAGAAAATGCTCACTGGAGCATTTCAGATTTCAAATTTTCGGATTTGGGATACTCAACCAGTAAATATAATGCAAATATTTCAAACCAAAAATATCTGAAATCCAAAACAGTTCTGATCCTAAGCATTTCAGATGAGGAATACTCAACCTGTAATTTAAATCAATGCCAGAGCTACTACTGGAGAAAAATGAAATTTAATAAAAGAGGTAAAGATTATTTTATAGCTTTAATTGCAACTTTAGAGCATTTTAATAGTGTGGAACAATGAAACTGGCTTTATAATATCAAGGCAAGTAGAATGCAGTAGAATAACATTATTCTGTGAGTCGAAAAGTCAGAACATTATGGTTCCTGGGCTGAAAGCCACTATATACAGGACAAAGCCAGAGCCAATTTTGCTTGAAAAGCAATTAAGAGAACAGATGAACACAATGTCATCTCCAATATGTAGTTGACTCTGCTGTTATTTGATCTATTAATATGTCAATGAACTCAAAGATAATGTATAGTACAGGATCATACTGGGAGAAATAGTGAAAATACCACACATGGGCCCAGGGGGGTCTGGATTCTGGTCACAGTTTCCCTATTTGTTCCCTTTGAGACATGATGCAAATAACTTTGAGCCTCGGGTTCCTCATCTGTAACATGAGAGGTTGAAATCGAATCATCTATAAGAGCCTGTTAATTACAGCATGATTTAAATAAGAAATCGTTTTTAAAAGTTTTTTTAAGCACCCTAGACATAGATGAATCTTGTCCTAAGGAACAAAAATGTTCTTTTTTGTTATGTCTTTAAAGTCCTTTTCATCTCTAGGTTCTCCCTCTACATTCCTTTTGTTCCTCTACAACATACCTGTCAAAGAATCTGGGCCCTTTAACCAGTAGCATTTCCCGCGTCTGGACTGTGCTGTTGTACGCTCACAGAGCAGTTCAACACGTGCCTCTGCCCTTTGCATTTCCTACATATGAGCAGTTGGTTCCAGAAAGGGAAGCATTTAAGTCCCCATTTCTATTAACTTGTAACATTTTAAAATGGGAGGTAAAATTGTTAAAAAAGCATTTAAATTTGATCTGTATAAACCATACCCCCACTCTTCCTCATTTTGCCCAGGGCACTATCCCTTTCCAAGGGGAAATAAGGTATAATGGCCACATTCTCTACCAACATTGAGGATTCTTTTTAACTAGGAAGCCAGCTCTGGGCTTTTAGAGATACGGATTTTATCCCAGGTCTGGTCTTTGCAAGTTTCCCTTCATCTTCCTATTTGCATTAGCCTCCTTTCTTCCCAGAGCTAGGCTCCCCTCCCTCCAGAGCTGTTGCGTAAGGTGGCTCTGCCACATGGAGGCTGCCATCAGTAACTACTCCAGGACACGGCTCTTCCACAAAAATAACAGAACCATGCCGCCTCAGAAGCGTGAACCCATCTCTCCTGGGGAAATGAACTCCAGAAGGCGACTTAAAAAATAGCATCTAGCAGGAAGGGCGGAAAGGGAGAGATGTACCCTAGCGTCGTCGAGGAAACAATTCTGCCACCAGCCATTACAGCTGCATCATCTGCAAAAATGAGTGTTCTGTAGGCAGAGCAGATGTTCCAAAGCTGTGTCATTTGTAAATATAGATGAGAAATGTGAATTGAAGATGCGACCTCACTCGATATCATATTTGAGAGTAACAGCAATTAGGCACATTGAATATAATTAGAGCTGAGAATGCAAGGATCTTTCTTCACTCTAAATATAACTGCAGAAAACATATTTTCTAAAAGTAAAATAACTCTCACTGTTGCCTGCCACCACACAGTTGCAAAGTGAGCCAGTCTAATTCTGGGGAGCTCAGACAAACGTGGCTGATTCCACACCTTTGCTATGAAAAAAAAATGTCAATTCTTCAGACACAGGAGAAATCAAAGGCTGGATTGGATGGCAGTGAGAAAAATAAACAGGGTTTTTTAAAAGAATAAATAACTAAGACAAAAAAGGCAGAGGAGGGAATTTATTTTCCCTTCATAATTTCAGAGAATTAAGAATAATGGCTTCACATATCCTACCCCTGTAAGGAAGGTAAGGTAGGAAGAAGAAAATCTGGTAAACAGCTGGGCCTTAACTTCTTGCTCAGAGATAGCTAGAGATACCAATAGAGTAATTAGTTACATCTCCAGAGTCACATCCAACAGATTGGTATTGGCTGCCTGGAATGTTGTGCTGGGATCAATTAGTGATGTCTGCCATGGGTATTATATTTGTAGAATGGCAGCATCTAAGGTTTCTTTCAGCATCTACTCCAGCCCCATTCATTTTCAGAAGATAAAGCCAGGGCCAACAGTGGTTCAGTGACTTGCCCAAGGTCTAGCACCAGAACTAGAGGGTGGTCTCGGATTCCCTATAAAAATGCTCTTTCCAGCACTGCAACAGATGCATCATGTTACTTTTCTGAACACTGACTGAGAAATAGGGGAGATAAAATGAAGTGATGAGAAGCAAAGGGAGGAGGGTTAAAGACTGACTGAGGAATCAAATTAAAAAGAGGAAAAGACCCACAGGATTGATAGAGATGGGCCAGGAGACAGACTTGTGTCCCAGGCTGCAGTTGTCGTGCAATACACTGCTTCCGCACCTGTGAATCAAGGATACCGACAACTGCCCTCCTGACAATTCCTTCCCCACCACCCACCTGGGAGAACCTACCTGTACCACCTCCCAGCCTCCCTGAGGATCTGCTCTCAGAGCCCCTGCTGAGTAGACTGCTGGCCATGTGACCGTGGCTTCCTGGCCACAAATGCTTGAACCAGAAATGGACAACTATTCCAAGCTGGGCTAGTTGGACTTTTCCCCAAGAATTTGAAACTGGGACCTAACGACCTTGTCATTCAACAATGGATACTAGACGAGGGAAGTGGTATAAAACAGAAAGGCATGTTTGGCCACATACAGCCCAAAACAGAGAATGCTGATTTGAAGAGACAAAGAACAATGAAACAATGCAAGGAGCTATAGGGGCAAGAGACCATGTGACCTTAAGAAGAGAACAAGAGATTAGCTGCCCCACTTCCACATTGTGTGGGGACCAAGCTGGACTCCAAACCACTGGGTTACATATCTCAGGTTGGTTCTGTTCATTGCAAGGAAATACCCTCTGTCTAAGTCAAGTGAATCTTCGTTGGTTTCCATTTTCTACAGACACAGCAACACTGCTGTGAGGGAGGGGAAGATGAGAAATGGTGGCCTATCAGGGGTTTAACGTTCTCAGAAAATCCAAATTAATATGCAAAGCTTTTCAATAAAATATCATCTTGCATGCACCAGGTAAGCATTATGGCAATAAATCAAATGAAACAAGGTATTGGGTACTTAAAATCTATCTTGATGATTTAGCTTCTTAAACAAATGTCATACATGTTTGTATTATTACCGCACATGTCATGCTCAACAACCCTGGGGTTTGGGCTGCAAAATCCTGAAAACGTGGCATCCATTTGCTTTTCACAAGTTACTAAAAAATCCCAGATGGTTAAAGCCTTTAAAATTGACTGCAGGAAAAATCACTGTCTGTCTCCTGAGCAGGACTGTGAGGCTGCAAAATTGGCTGGATGGCATATGAAGAGTTCATAAAACTGTGATTAAATAAAGACACCAGGAAGTGCTCAGGCAAAGCCTGTTGAAAGCCTGCTCTACAGCCTCATGGTATGAAAGCAAAATGATAGGAAGTCAGGAGACCTAAACCCTTTTAAAAGACAGATCTTTCATAGAGATCAGATTTTCAATTAAGTCCTCCAAATCTGGCACAGAAAATGAGAATGCTGAGGGAAAACCCTGTTTAGATGCCACCAAGATGCATGGGTCAGGTTGGCCCAGTAAAAAGAAGATGGCTTGCAAAGGGTTAATCAGTCTAAGCGCTCCCACCACAAATTCTGAGAAACTAATTCTCCAGATTAAATGTTTTATTGTTTCAGAGTTTTTTAGTGATTTTGCTTAAAATACTACTCTAGTTTTGCTGAGCTTACTCTTCCTTTAGTTTACTACATAACCATGTTTAATGCTTAATCTCTAATGAGAGAAGCCTCTGGTGCTTTTCCAGGCTGTTGATCTTTAAGTAGATGGGATGCCTCAGAAGGGACATCTGAACAGTGAGGAGGGATAGTGTAGCTCACACTGCAATATGACTCAACCTTTCGCAGTGAGGGACTCTTGTCACTGGGGCAGAGAGAGCCACAGCATCATCTTACTTTGTCATTTACTTCCTTGGTAAGTATCACTTGCTTTTCCAGATACCTGGCATTGGGATAGAAGTAAAATAATCTGGGAATAGTCAGTGCAGTATTCATTTTCAGGCAGAAGAGGATCTTATACAAGGCAGATGGCCAATACATGATCATCATTTTGTCCACTGGTGTTCAGTGGTGTCTGTAGAAGACACCATCTGGAGTATTTGTCCAGCACACAGCCACTTCCCTAAAACTGCCCCTGTACACATGAAGTTCATGCACTACCACCCTCTGTGGCTGACTGGCCCAAGAATGAACACCTGCCCCATGGGAAGCCAATCATTCTGGTCTTGCAGCAATCAAATCGTTGCTGGGCCACAGAGAGCTTCAGTTAGTTGTGTGGGGGACACTGGGCTCCATGCTGCCATTTGCACAAAGGACTCAGAGAAATTCTTCATACCTGCATGCAAGAGAGGATCAGAGAGACGTGAAAATGAGAGAATCTGGGGGGAGATGGAATAGAAGGGGGAGAGAGAGGCAGGGACAGAATAGAAATAGAGATGCCCGACCCTGGAACCAGATGGGTTTTCTCCCTCCAAGCCCAGCTGTGCTTTCTCTTCTGGGATTCCATGATGTACCCCTGCAGCCTTCCAGTGACATCCCCATTTCTGATTCAGCTGCCATGAGTGTTACTAGCAACCAAAGACTCCCTGCAGAGAACACCGACCATCCAAAGCCGATGAACGACTGAAAACCACCACCCCCCACCCCCAGTAGGGAAAAATGCCCATTCCTCCATGATAAGATTCACTACCACCAAATTTTCCATTTAGCTGGAAAATATTGGTTTTATTTTCATTTTGCCCCACTTTTGTAGTCTATTTGTGAATAGTTCGCTATAGTCCCAAACACCTCATAACATCTGAAATTAGCTTTTTCATGAAGATTTGCTTGATGAGATTTTATTAAAAACCTAGAGGCTGTAAGGAAAACTTCCAGCTGACACTCGTGACCACTGCATGGGCAGGATTCGGGAGAAGGCATTGCTGATGGTCTCCACCCCCATGTGGTAAGGTCACTACACCACATCACCAAGGGAAAGGACCTGAGCCAAAGTCACACCGACAAAAGTTACGAGGTGCTCAAATTTCTCAGCCCTGTCCAATTTTCTCTTAGCTTTCTTTTCTCTCTTCAGTCTCAACGGGTGTAAACACGAGTCTAAGAGTCTGACAGACTCAGATTAAAATCCAAGCTCTACACTTAATCGCTGTGTGACCTTGGGCAAGTCACTTTACCTCTCTTTGTGCCTCTGTTTTCTCACCTATGAACTACCTTCCTCACATAGTTGTGAGAGCTGAAGGAGATAATGCATTAAAAATGCACTATAAACAAAACATTATAAATGTTTTTGTATAAAACATTATAAATGCATTATATTCGAAACATTATAAATGTTTTGAATATTACCTAGTCCATAATAACCATTTTTAAAAACTGGCTATTATATTTTTTTATCATTACTACCATAATGGCAGCATTAAAAGGTAAAAAAAAAAAAAAAAAGATTTTTTTAATGTCAACCAAATTCAAAAGCCTAATTGCATTTATAAAAACAAAATGAACCCACTGTGGCATAATTATTTTCTGTGTCTATTAAGTTGTTAAACATCCCCAATCACTCTATCTACACTTCTTTGTCTATTTTTAAAACTACCAATCTGATCATCTAGTAATGAAAATTTCTCATACATAATCAACCAAATAATCTGGCCTCTGAAATTTTACATGACCATTTATAGTACTGAAATTAGAGTATTCAAAGATAGTCATACACTTGCAGGAGTACATTATTATCAAGATGATCCAGGAGAAATTGCTAACTAGCTTGTAAAAAAGACCTGAGGCAAATTTGGTACTCAAAAGAAGCTCTAGATAAATGATCACTCTTAATAACAGCTAACATTTATTGTACAAACACTCCCAATGTGCCAGGCTGGGCTGAGTCTTTCAGATGCATTGCCTCATTCAATTTTCACAGCAAGGCTATAAGGCAGGAACACTTAATACCCCATTTTACAGGTGGGAAACTAAAGCTCAGACACGTGAGGTAACTAACCTAAGCTGGAGAGGGTAACACTTGGCATTTGAGCTTGTGCAGGCAGACTCCAGGACATATGCCACCTGTGGAAGGAGATTTCACCCATGGGCTCCACAGAACACCCCAATACTAGTGTGTATTGGGAGTTTGGACTTTATAGTCATCCCCCCTGGGTGCCACGGCTTTGCATTTTACCAGGTAGCTCAGACTCACCTTGGCAACCATGAATTTTAATGCCTGAAAGAACTCCACACAGGTGTTTAATAACATTACATGACATTCCCTGATTAAAAGGGAATCCTTCAGCAGTTTCTCCCAGTGTTCTCTAGTTGGAAATTTAGTTCCTTTCTGAAAAGAAATCAATTTTACTGAGGGCCAGCTACATATTTGACACATGTTATCTCATTAACCTTTGAGTAAGATATTACTGTCCCTATGCATCAGTCTGACTTCCACTGCAGGGAAGCCAGTATAAGCAGGAAGGGGTTTACTAGGGATAATAAATGGCTTAAGGAAAGTTACTGGAAGGCCTGAAGAAATAGCCTCTAGAGACAAAGCTTCCAGGAATACACCCAAAGTCACACCAAAGAATCAGGATACTGTCAGAAAAAGCCAACACAGCCATGCCTGTGCTTGCCTGGAGAAAGAGCAGCTGCAGAAGTGTGGAATCTGCTTCTGGGCATCATGGAAGCACATCCAATTGGCTGACCCTGGCTGTACAGATGCCATGGAAAAGTACTTTTTAGCTTTCCAGCCTCTGCAGCCTAGGAAGGCACACTCGGAAAGGAGGCAGAGGAAATGGAGTTTCCAGTGGTGACTTGCCTGAATGGGATCTGAACTCAGTCTGTGTGACCCCTGGGCCCTGCTCTTTCCAAGGCACCATGCTGCTCCCACTCACCTTCCCTCGTGTCTGTTTCTCCATCTTGGTGGTTCTCAAACCTGGCTTCACATCTGGCCACAACCAACCCTGACCGTCTGCGTCACACTCTGCAAGGCCTGGGCTGTCCCTACTTGAAGAAGCTCCAAAGGAGACTCTGAGGAACAGCCAGTTGGGACACTTGCCTCCCCTTGTTTCTTCCTCCCTAGGAGCTCACAGCCTCATGCCCTCACACAGTAGGTGGTTTTGATAAGCGTCTCTGCCTACCTCTCTTCTCACCATACTCACCTCCTTCTCAGCCTCACCACACCTTTGCTTTGGCCCTGTTTTAGGAGCTCCCAGCCTCCTGGTGAGCATCTCAAAAGCCTGTGTCCAATATTAGTTTCCCCCCAAATCTGGTTACTTCAGAGACAAACAGTCCTGGTATCCTAGAAACCAACCCTATCCTGCCCTACACTCTCCCAGCCAGTCCCTAAGGCGCCCACTATGAAGGTACCTTTGGCGGTTCCTTGGCCCACTGTGATCACCAATGTGCTATACGCAGCCAAGTTCCAAAGCCTCCCTCAAAATCCCCTCTCATCTGATGCTGCGTGTAGAATTCTCCTCTGGATACCTGTGGCACCAGCAGAGCAACTGCTGAAGGAGACACACGAGTCCCCAAAGGTGCCGGGAAGAGAACAGAGAACGTCCTCATGGGGGAGTCATTTCAACTTGCCTCCAGTCATTTCAACTTGCATCCATCCTTTCGGAGGATGATCACAGCAATATTATTGAGGGCAGTCTGGGATGGCAGAGGTGGCTACATTCATCCCAAACACAAATCACACCGTGTCCTGGCTATAAATTCCAGCAGCAACAGCAGCAGGTGTACGCTTCAGAGGAATCACTTCTGCAATTAAAAAAGTGACATTTTAATGGATTATGCAGATCAGCTAAAGCTCTAAATCATAAACCTCCTGCCTTAGATGGAAAAGAGAGTGTGGGCCAAGCAAGAAGAGACAGCAAAAACACTATGAAAAGTTTATGGCCCCTTCTGACCTTTTTATACTTCACTGTGAAACTGAATGTTAACCTTCACTGCCAGAATGGCTCCTTTCTGCTGCCTAACAAAGGCAATAGTTCGTCTTGTAATAACATGTGGGCTTGCTCAACTTTGTACTTCTTGAGTGACACAGAGGTTATCTGATGTGGTCCCATTACCACTGGAAATAAAATAAGCTGGTTATTTTGGTAATGGAGTAAGGAAGGAGAAAAAGGGAGAAGCAGGTACAAGGCTCTCTAGAGGTCAAATGCCTAAATAAAAATGAAGTGGGAGGCCAGGCATGGTGGCTCACGCCTGTAATCCTAGCACTCTGGGAGGCTGAGGCAGGAGGATCCCTCAAGGTCAGGAGTTCAAAACCAGCCTAAGCAAGAGCGAGACCTCATCTCTACTAAAAATAGAAAGAAATTAATTGGCCAACTAAAAATATATAGAAAAAATTAGCCGGGCATGGTGGTACATGCCTGTAGTCCCAGCTACTCGGGAGGCTGAGGCAGGAGGATTGCTTGAGCCCAGGAGTTTGGGGTTGCTGTGAGCTAGGCTGACATCATGGCACTCTAGCCTGGGTAACAGTTGAGACTTTGTATCAAAAAAAAATAAAATAGGCCAGGCGCAGTGGCTCAAGCCTGTAATCCTAGCTCTCTGGGAGGCCGAGGTGGGCGGATCATTTGAGCTCAGGAGTTCGAGACCAGCCTGAGCAAGAGCGAGACCCCATCTCTACTATAAACGGAAAGAAATTAATTGGCCAACTAATATATATAGAAAAAAAATTAGCCGGGCATGGTGGCACATGTCTGTAGTCCCAGCTACTTGGGAGGCTGAGGCAGCAGGATTGCTTGAGCCCAGGAGTTTGAGGTTGCTGTGAGCTAGGCTGACGCCACGGCACTCACTCTAGCCTGGGCAATAAAGTGAGACTCTGTCTCAAAAAAAATAAATAAATAAATAAATAAAATAAAATAAAATAAAATAAAATAAAATAAAAATGAAGTGGGGCCTAGAAGATGTATTTGGAATTTCCTGTTTGCAAATCCTGGAGGGGAGGTCTGGCCTTTCCACTGAGGCCTACAGCTGAGAAGGCAAGAAAGGAGTCCTGTCTTCAAAGAATGTGAGGAAGATGGAAATGCCAACAAATCATTACAAACACAATGCAGTGAGTACAGAGAGTGCTAGAAGAGTGACAGAAATGAGTAGATGGAAATCTCTGTTGAGGTATCAAGGTAACAGAGAAGATGGCATAACCAATAGATCGTACTTCAGAAAACAAGCCACCCTCTCAATTGTCATTTGGAAGTTGAACTTCCCCAAAGAGATGATAGCACCAAAGAGCTGAAAGGAAGCTGTGGGACCCACAAGCCCCAACCCTCTCATTTTATACACAAAGAAATGGAAACAAAAGGTTAAATGACTTGCCCAAGATCACAGAGCAAGGGAACAGGCTGGCCCAAGGCAAAAACCCAGGCTTCCACTTTCTTCCAACACAATGCTTTCCCTTCCGCCATGTTAGAACCTGACTCGAAGGCATTTCTGAGGTGAGGGTGGGGAGTGTCCTGAGTCCACAGCAGATGTACCCACCTCTCATGCAACTGTGTGATGTGGCTCGATTAATGAATAACTAAAGGCATTGTAGGCTGAGCACAAGATGTGGTGGAGGTGGGAACTATATTTGGGTTATGGGGAAAAGCACTCTGCCCAAAGCCTGGATAGGCAGAATGAGGACAATGAACCTGAGTACACGCTCAGATGTAACTTCTTAACTCCTGTGCTCTGTCCATGTCAGCAGTTGTTCATTTTCACCTTTCCTCTTTCATCTGTAAAGAGCAATGCAGATCAATTTATTTCTCCTCTTCTCCCTGCCTCTGCTTCCTTCGAGGTAAAGAGTCTAACAGGCAATAAAATGATAAGGAAGGTCAAAGAGCAGAAGCCAGTGTCTGGGGCTCCTCACCCTTGAAGGTACCAAGCTTGGATGGCAAAATTTTAGTAGCACGCTGTGGTGGGTAATGTCACCTGGCTTGCTCAATATCTAGTCCAACCCCTTCTGGCATGCTGAGGCAGGAAAACCAAAAACTATACTTCCCAGATGCCCTTGCAGCATAGGGTTCGCGTGTGAATCAGGTTCGATGGAGCAGCTGCATTGCACACGATGTTGATTTAGAGCTAAGTCATGTGCGGAGAAAGGCGGGGGCAGCGCATCCACTTTGCTGCCGTGGGACCAGGCCAAAGCATCACCTTCCTACCGCAGGCACTGGCTACAGCAGCTGCTCCAAGACTATGCAGGGACAGCAGCCTCCCTGGCAGCCCAGTTCTTCAAGGTGGTTTTGACAATTATTCCTGAAAGGTTAGCTTTGAATCTGTTCATCAGCCATCCCAATGATTCAGTAAGCAAATTCAGTACGAATACTTACAATAAATTCCATTTCAGCATAAACTAGCTAGAGTAGATTCAATTGTCTGCAACTGAACCCTAACAGAGTCATATATCAATACAACAAAATTTTGCTTGTTAACAAGCCCTGGCTTGTGATAACATATGAAGAATAGGAACTAATCATTGAGTACTTACTCTGTTCAAGGTATTTCATGCATATCATATGACTCAATGCTCAAAAATACCTTTTAAGGTAGGAATGAGTGTCTCCATTTCACAAATAAGGATTTAGGTTACACAACTGGTAAACTACTGCCAGGGATCAGACTGAAAATTGAAAACTATTTATACCCACACGGCTGACTATCTGTGCTGATGCAACTATTTGGCTGATTTCACTGAGAGAACTTTCCTACTCCACTATCTTCACCAACATGACTATGCTCTTCCAGGAAACTCTTGGCCAGGAAGAAAAACTTTGCAAATAATTTTATTATTCATTTCAGGAACTTCTGAAAAAACCTATGTAAAACTGCTCAATTTTTCAAAAATAGCATCAAACCAAGACCCTTCATAATTCTTGCCTTGCTGTGTCCACTAATCTTAAGAGGATCAAGACCCTCTTAAAAATCACATAAATATCCTGACTTTTTTCTCCACCCTCTGAGACACTAAGACTCCATCGAGTTGGTGCTCGCCCTGACTTCAGCAAGCAATAAACGCAGCCTTGCCTGAGCAGTAGGCAACTTGGTGGTATTCTGGGGAACTACCCTTCAGCAAGACCCAGATCTCCCTGTGTTCTTTCCATGACATTTTGCTATTTCCCACTTAAGGTACCTGGATCGAGTGGCTGAGGAGTTTGGTACAGAAAACTGAGCAGGACTGATCCCCATTCCTTCCGAGGGCCCCCCACCCCTTCTCAAGCACAACTCTCCTCAGCACCATGCCCTGCATATTCCATCTGCACCACATCTGGGCCCAGGTTTTGGGGGGCGGTGGGGCTCCTGTGACAAACTGAACTTTGACATCAGTGTATATGAATACAGACATATGAAAGTAGAACTCCAATATCAAGTGAAGCCTGATTGCAGAAGCCTTCAAATATTTTAATGTTCTTCCAGTGGGCTTTCATCTGGGAGTTTTTATAGTTCAGATGTAGCGGAAATGGTGATGGAGTAACCTGTCAGCTCCACGGAAATCAGGTAGTTTTCTAACCCCAGAGCCTTGAAGCCACATCATGTGTTTTGAATCAAATTTAGACTAACTGAGGCTGCATCTCAAGGAGAGTAACAGGGGGAGACAATACCCGTAAAGCTACACCTAGCCTGTGCTTTGTAGCTCACAGAGCACTTTTACATGCAATACTCTCACTGATATCACATCAACCCAGCTTGTCCCCAATTTACAAGTGAGGAAACTGAGTGTCCCCTTTCCCTTATATGGCCAGGTAATAAAGGGCAGGGCCAAGACCCACTCCAGTTTCCTAACTTCAGATACAGAACTTTTTCCAGAACCCAAGGCATCCACCACTGGGCAGGGCAGCATAATAAACAGTTATTAGAGTTAGACTGCCTGTGTTCAAATCCTGGTTCTGCCACTTTTAACCTGATAACCATGAGTCAATTTCTTAACTTCCCCCTGCCTAAATTTACTTATCTGTAAAATGGGAATAACTAACAGAACTCACAGGTTGTGTTGACAGCATGTCATGTGATATATGCAATTTACTCTGAATAATGCCTTGCACATGGTGAATACTCAATAAATATAAGGTATTATTCTTGTGGAAGTAGAACATTAGAATCTTTCACTTTGCTGCTGAAATATTTTATAGTTCTGGAATCATATTCCTAGGTGCCAAAAATCTGGCCATAAAAACAAACCCAGAGCTATAGCTACAGGTGGGAAGGAGCAAAGAGAAGACTGCTTTTCACTGTTACAAATATTACTACATTAACCTCCCAGAGAGCACAGACAGCGAAAGAAAGAAACTGTCTCCATCCCTTTGCTTAGACCAGAAATAACAGGAAAAGGAACAGACACATTAAGTGAAGGATTAATTTGATGACAGTGGGAACAAGAAATAATTAGGAAAATGGGAATGGTACAGAGTAGGAGTAGAGAATAGCTTGGATTTCTAACACAAAACATTTACAATTGATTTGGAATCCACTGTCAATCAAGCATGGGACATCATGTAACAGGGATAGAAGAGAAAGGTGGTTTTGGCAGCAGAATGTTTAGCTGGTTCACAAAGACAGATGAGAGACAAGGAGTTTAGGGCTGCAAAGTTTCAAACATCACTGACTGAAAACACAGATAAGAGGTGTTCCCTGGAGATTCTTCTGACAACCAACTAATGAACTTGAATGAACAGAACAATCATATGTTAAGATTCCCTCAGAGAGTCTGAGGCTTGGGTGTTTAGATCTTTATAAGTTAAGTACTTCTCAGGGAAGGATTTAAAGATGTAAGGATATGTGACAGAAAGACATAGCTCTGGTTCCAGAACAATTCCCTCACTTACAGCTGTGTGATTTGGGGCAGCTCACTTAACCTCTCTGCCTGCACCTTGGTTTGAAAATCTACTACGATACTTATTTGATGGACTTTCTATGAAAATTAAATGAAATAGCACATGTAAAGTGATTCCCTGTCCACAGTAGGCAGACAATACGTGATGGTGATGATAAAAATGGAAGTAGTATAAAATTCTTCAATCAGAAGGGGAAAACTTACGGGACTAGGGAGATTTCAAAATAACAATTATTTAGGCAGTTCTGAAGGCAAAACTTTGTGAATGCTGTCAGAGCTGAATAATAAAAGTGGGTGTACCCTGTTGATTGTTCCTGCTGCATATTAGAACAGCAAGCCAAGACTCAGTGAAAACAAGCAAATAACTGAAGGGTTGAGAAAAGAATTGAGAGGTGAGAAAAGCTTGCAATAAACACTGAAACCATTATTGAAAATCAACCAGTTTACGATCTGCCATATTTAAAGTTGTTAAATGACTTTTGGGTGACCAAGAGAAAGGAATTCCTAGGTAAAGGAACGCTCAGAAATAAAGTTACAAATACAATCAGATATATTTCACTTTATATAATGGGAATATCACGGAAGACATAGTTTATCAATAAAATTTTAGTAAATAGATTCATATGATAAATATACTAACTCATTTAGTCAAAAGAACCTTAAGGTAAATTCCTTTATAAAAGGAAAAGGGAAAGAAAATATCGCAAGAGCAAACAGACAACCTACAGAATGGGAGAAAATTTTTGCATGCTACACATCCAATAAGGGGTTGATAACTAGAATCTATTTAGAACCCAGGAAAATCAGCAAGAAAAAAATCAAACAACCCTATCAAAAAGTGGGCAAAGGACATGAACAGAAACTTTTCAAAAGAAGACAGAATAATGGCCAACAAACATATGAAAAAATGCTCAACATCTCTAATCATCAGGAAAATGCAAATCAAAACTGCAATGAAATATCACTTATCTCCAATGAGAATGGCCTTTTTTAACAAGTCCCAAAAGAATAAATGGTGGTGTGGATGCGGAGAGATAAGAACACTCATACACTGCTGATGGGACTGCAAACTAGTGCAACCTCTGTGGAAAGCAATATGGAGATACCTTAAAGTGATACAAGTGGATCTACCATTTGATCCAGCAATCCCATTACTGGGCATCTACCCAAAAGAACAAAAGACACTCTATTAAAAAGACATCTGCACTTGAATGTTTATAGCAGCACAATTCACAATTGCAAAGATGTGGAAACAACCCAAGTACCCATCAATACATGAGTGGATTAATAAAATGTGATGTGTGTATACACACACACACACACACACACACACACACACATATACCATGGAGTACTATTCAGCTATAAGAAACAATGGTGATATAGCACCTCTTGTATTTTCCTGGATGAAGCTGGAACCCATTCTACTAAGTGAAGTATCTCAAGAATAGAGAAATAAGTACCACATGTACTTACCAGCAAATAGGCATTAACTGATCAACACCTAAGTACACATATAGGAATAACATTTATTGGGTGTCGGGCAAATGGGAGGGGGAAAGGGATGGGTATATACATGCATAATGAGTGCAATGTGCACCATCTGGGGGATGGACATGCTTGAAGCTCTGAATGGGGGGGGGCAATATACGTAACCTTAACATTTGTACCCCTACAATGTGTTGAAATTTTTAAAAATTTTGTTATTAAAAAAAAGGTCAAAAACAATAGATGCTGGAATACAGTGTTTGTGGAACTGAAAATTAGTACAACCCCTATGGAAAAGAGATGAAGAGTTCTCAAAGAACTAAAAGTCAACCTACCATTCAATCCAGCAATTCCACTACTTGTTATCTACCCAAAGGATAAGTAATTTTATCAAAAAGACACCTGAACTCAAATGTTTATTGCAGCACAATTCACAATTGCAAAGATGTGAAATCAACCCAAGTGCCCAACAATTTGTGAGTGGATTAAGAAGATGTGGTATATGTATATTATGGAGTACTATGCAGCCATTAAAAATGGTGAACTAATGCTTGTTGTAACAACCTGAATGGAGCTAGAGACCATTTTTCTAATCAAAGTATCACAAGAATGGAAAAACAAACACCACATGTACTCACTATTAAATTGGAACTAATCGATCAACCTCCAAGTGCACATATAGTACTAAAATTCAATGGAAACCAAGTAGGTGGGAGGGTGAGGAAGGGAAGGGTAAATTTACACCTAATAGGTATAATGCATGCCACCTTGGTGATGGTAGCATGCATTGTCAAAGTTATAAATAATTGGCACACTTATAATTTTGACTCAAACAACACAAAAGCAAAACATGTAATCAAAACATTTGTATCTCTTAATATTCTGAAATTAAAAAATTTTTTTAAATATTATTAAAAAAGGGAAAGGGAGAAGCAAAAACACTTTGCAAAACTGTATGACAGCATCTACTAAAGCTGACCATATGCATACCCCACGAACCAGCAGTTCACTCCTAGAAATATGCTCAATAAAAATATGTATACAAATGACTATACATGTTCACCAAAGACATGCATAGAATGACGATTAGCAGCAAAAATCACGATAGCTAAAAGGGAAACCACCAAAATGCTCGTTGCCAGTAGAATGGATTAATGAATGGTGATACAACGTAATATTATACAACAACCAGGATAAATAAATCACAATTACACTTTCCAACATGGGTGAATGAATCTCACAAACATAATGTAGAGCAAAAGAAGCTAAACACAAAAGATGACATATTCTATAATTTCATTTACATTAATGTCAAAACATCTAAAACTTATCTATGGTAAGGTGAGGTAGTGATTAGAAGGTGGCATGAGGAGGGCTACCAGTGGGCTAGTAATGTTCTGTTTCTTAATCTGGGTGCCAGTTACATAGGTGTGTTCATTTGTAAAAATTCATCAAACTGTATACTTAGGGTTTGTCCATTTTTCTATTGTATATGACATACTTCATATAAAGTTTGCATTAAAAAAGAAGAGATTAACTAGCATTTACTATTGGTAGACACTGTGGTAGGAAGTTTATCTGCATAATCTCATTTGACCTTGACAGACAACTGTGGGAAGTTAAGTGTTATCACTATTTTAAGATACAAAGTGACCAAGGCATGAAGATTATGTTACTTTCTCAAGGCCACACAGCTCACAAGTGGTAGATTTGAGGTCTGGACCCAGGTTTCACTGGCTAGATGCTCATGCTCTTTCCACAAGATCATATTATACTCTATGAAGCATCTTTCGGAAATAAAAATAACTATTTCTTTATATATCTGTATTTAGCATTTGTTTGTTAGGTGTCTTTAACATTTAAAGTGGAGATATCGGTATTCCCATCAGACATCATTTTTTGTTTGATATTTTGAATAAAGCACTAAAACTCCAGGACAAATGGCACCCAATGAAATAAGCTCCATGGTCAACTTGAGGAACTGAAGAAGGCAACAAAGCGAGTGTGCCTGGGAATAGATTAGGGAGAGAACAATTCAGAAATCACCAAGTTTCCTACCCATGAAGGAAAAATGGAAAAGCTAGAGAAGTATTAAAAGCTTTCAATACAAAACTTTCTATGAACCAAACTGACACTCAGTCTCTTCCCTAGTCTCTCAAGTTCCTCTTGGAGCCTGAAGGTAGCAACATAAAAATCTCTGATTAAGCCTGACTTCTCATGAGTGATGGGATGTAGCTCTGTGCAGAAGCTCGTGAAGCATAATCTCATTAGGAATCAGGCCTCAGCAATAGAATCACTGGTGTAACAGGAGAGAAAAATGAAGATTGATTCATGGAGACCAGAAAGCTAACCTCTGCAAAAGCAAAATGCAAAGTTCTGCATGAGTTCCTATGAAAGTCCTCTGGCTCTTGAGGTCCTGAACTCCTTCTCTACCTGTGTCCTTGGAGAGTCTGCTTCCCTCGTCTTCTCCTCCCACATCATCTTCCTCTCTCCCTCACCATTAACTTCTGGATATGTCTGATTCTGAGGTGAGCTCTCAGGCCAGACTCTCTGGGTTCAAATCTCAGCTCTACCACTGACTTACTGCATGACCTTGGGCAGTATTTAACTGTCCTGTGCCTCAGCCATCTCACCTATAGATGAGGTGAGATAATAATGGGGATAATAGATAAAAGATGGGGATAATAATAGGACCACTTCATAGAGTTGTAACTATTAAGTGAGTTAATATAGGTGAGATACTCAAATAGTGCCTAGCACATAGCACTAAGTAAATGCTGGTGGTTATTATTATTCATTACATACAGTATTCCCCACAATTACAATTCCCAAGAAAAAAGCATAATTTTCCTTTTTCATAATTGCTGATTATTTTTGTCATAGTACTTATTAGTATCTCAAAGTATTTACATTTATTTGTTTATCTTCAGTCTTCTCCCACAAAAAATGCTATCTCCATGACAACAGAGACCATATCTCCTTCCTGTTCACTATTCTACGTCTCATTGCCAAATACAGTCCCTGGAACACAGAAGGCTCAACATATATTACCAGAATAAATGAACTGTAATTACAACTATCCTTCATTATCTAAATTATTTCCATTTCTGACACTGAATAGCAAGTTTGGACCGTGAGAGATATTGTGTTAGACAATTCTGTTTAATTCCTGATTTTCTGATAGCGCCAGTAGCAAGAGTTTGGAGAGACAAAGATTAATCTGAAACTGTATTTGTGACTATATGACTTCTGATTTTGAATGACAAAAGATGTCTGAAAAGAACTGCAAACAAAAGCCTCTATTTTTCTTTCTGGAAATTTCTACAAGCAAATAGGCCTTTCCAATGCCTTCTGTTCACTTTGTCTCTTTGTCTTGCTCCCTTTTCTTTGTTAACATTCCTTATCCTGACAGGGAGGGGGGGTCAGCACAACGGACAGTGACACGTGGGCTACAGGTGGCTTTTTTTTGCATTTGGGAGGGGGAACGTTGTCTCTGCTACATAGTAAAAGTCTGGCCTTTATTAAGAGTCCAAACTATTGTGAATGCAATCATTATCATCATAGCAGTAACAAACTTCTATTGAGCATTTTAAAACATGTTGATACTTGTGTGAAAAGTATTTCATATATACTATCTCATATTCACAATAAACTAATGCAAATGTGTAGTTTACAGTTTTTTCTTTTTAACTGATTTATAACAGTTGTACATATTTTGGGGGTACATGTGATATTTTTATACCCGAATACAATGTGTAATGATCAAATGAGGATAAACTGGGATATCCATCACCTTGAACATTTATCTTTTTTTGTGTTGGAAACATTATAAATCTTCTAGCTATTTTGAAATATACAATAAATTATTGTTAACTATAATCTCCCTACTGTACTATAAAACACTAGAACTTATTCTTTCTTTCATTTCCTGATTCAGAATATGAGCAATGCAGTTCTTCTGAGTCAAGTAAAATGCCACACAAATTCCTCTATTTTGTTATGACTGCACTGAGTTTTAAAGAATAATGGTTCACATGTGTTTTTTGTTTGCTTGCTTATTAATGAGGAAATAACTTGATTTCTCTATAAGGAAACTAATAGTTTTAAGTGCCCTTATGTGCCAGGCACTGTGCTGGGAGGCATTACATGTACTTTATCTCATTTGATTCTCATATCAATACTGCACAAGCACTGGATTTAAAGTCAGAAAGCCCTCAATTCTAATCTTGACTCTACCTTGAGAAAGTTACTAAATGTCTGAGTCTCTTTTTTAATCTACAAAGTGAAGACGGTATTTCCTAACAGCCTGGAAACCCCAATCTACAACTCCTTATTATAAGGAGTCTCAGTATTTTTAATGTAAAATTGAGATAATAACTGGTTACTACAGATCGAGTGGGAGGTAGGTAGTAACATAGCACTAAGGTAAGAATAAATTGCCAAATTTGTGAGATAGTGAGAAGACTACCCTGGTACCAGTGAAAGAGGAGGAGGAGGAGGCAGGGGGTTGAATATGCTTGTGGGGAAGGACAAGAGCCAAACTCCAGAGGTCCTCAAAAGCCAAACCAAATCATTCAGACATATCGAAAGCCTTGAAGAACTCCTCTAATGGCTAGGACCATGATTCCCATTTCTTTCCTACCCCTCCACAGTCACTATCACAGGGCTGGCACATAAGTGTTTAATAAATGCACATTTATCAAATGGTTTCAATGAAGGTCAGAGAGCAGTCAGTGTCCTCGGTGCCATCCAAGAAGATTACAACCTGATGCAATTGATGGGCCAGATCCATAAAAGGGAAGTGGAAACGAGATAACTCTGAGATCCTACAAGTTGATGCAAAAACTAACTGCACAAAACCAGAATGGAGAGACAGGAGTGTTTGCCCTGGTTCCAGGAAACAGTAAGCCTCTGCACGTGCCATTCTGCTCACTCCCTCAATCAGCAACTACCTACTGAGCACTCGTTATGGGGCAGGCACTGTGCTAAACCAGAGGACTGGGACAGATACAGACTCTGCCTTCCATAAATCTCCCATTCAGTGCAGGAATACAGCTCCCTGCTCACTCCCAAAAAAACACCCAAATAAATAAGCTATCAGCAACCTCATACTTAAACCTGTGAGTTTGGATACGAGTCTAGCGTGTGAGGGATGCCGCCCAGTACATTAGCTGCTCTCTGAGCTTCATCAACAGAATAGCCAAAGTTCTCTTGAGTGATCAAAGTTCAGACAGTAGGGACTGACTTAATAAGTAATTCTATCTACACAGTTCCTGAGTCTAGACAGAGAGCCCAACTTGCTGAACTAAGTTGGATGAAGAAAACACCCAAAAGGCTGACATGGGAATAAGAGAGGAAGTCAAGAAGGAATTTGTCTTTTAATTGTTCAGTGCAGTGGTTCAGAAAAAACTGAGCACAAAAGGCTCTACATACTCATATTTAAGTTCAAAGAGCTACCAGCTTTGAGGTCATCCACCTGCATTTGCTCACAGGACTCTTCGAGAGTCATCAGGGTGAAGATTCAGTCCCCCCACACCACCACGCTCACCAGCTAATGTACAAAGAGGACGAAGGGCTAGAGTGGTGGTCACCTAGCGAGTTCACTATTCCCTCTACTTGCCCCTTTGCAGGAAGGGAATGGGCACTTTCTTACATGAGAGATCATCTCCAAAGACGGCTGCCAACATTTCCTCCCTTCCCCGTAGATATGTGCTCCCTTTCCCTCCCCTTGAATCTAGCCCTTGTCATTGTTTTGAGAACAGAATGTAATGGAAGAAATATTCCAGGACTTCTGAGTCCAAGATTGAAAAGTCCTGGCAGCTTCTGTTTTCTCTCTGGGAAGAAGTCAGTTGCCATGTAAGAAATCAAGATACCCATGCTATCAAGAAACCTAAGTTAGCAACGTGGTGATACCACATAGAGGAGAATTGAGGAACTCGTTTATATGACCCCAACTGAGCTATCCAAGTTGGTCCCCCGCTGTTTAAGCTAGTCCAGACATGATGAAGCATTTGCTAGCCATCTCCTCTGTGCCCTGAGAAACAGGATACATCAGAAGGGTATAAAGGGCCCAGCGAGCTAGATCCTGGGTAAGGCGAACCACACATCATATTCCAATTAGAGCAGGAACCACCACTGAAAATTCTCCTCTCAGTGTAGCCACAAGGTTCAGACAGAGAGAAAAAAATTGGAAAGAGGAAGGAAGACACAGTGAGTCTGGGCTGGGACCTGTGGGGTGGCTGTGGAGACAGAATCCCACTAGTGAGAGTTAATTTATTGTGTTAAAATTAACTCTTACTGAGGATTTACCAGAAGCCCAGCACTGTGTCAAATACTTTACATATATGATCTCATTTAATCCTCACAAAGGATACCACAGGTCGCCACTATTAGTACATCACTCTTAGCATTTACAGGTTAGGAGACAAGATTCAGAGAGCCCAGGTGACTTTCCCAAGATCATGCTCACAGCAAATGACAGCACTGGGATTTGAATCCAGGTCAGTCTGGGACCGTAGCTCAAATAAACATCAAGATCTGGCAACTGCAGTGCAACAGCTGTTACTTTAATTGCATATTTAAGTTCTAACGGACTTTTATTTTGCGTGCACTTATTTATTCAACACAAACTTCACTGGTAATTTTGAAGAAAGGTTAAGTAAATATAAAATGTGTTTGTACTGACAGAATACTGCCTTGTTATGTTGTGCTATGATTTATATTTTAATTTTCAAGATTTATTTTTACAATGTGAATGGAAAAAATGGAAAGCATTAATAAATAGGTTGCAATTCTCTACCCTTAGAGATACTAAGAAAGAACAAAATGAATAAAGAGACTGTTAAAGCAGTCTAACAGTGCTTTGGGGTTTTCACTTCAAACCACAGTAAAGATTCTAATTCCTTTTTTTTATTATTTTGAAGGATAGTGATGTTTCTTTGAATACCACATCATACCTAAACAGGGCCCGGAGACAATTGAGCTTTATATGGGCTATAATAATGACTTTTTAGTTTTTCAAAAAGAATGTCACTTGCTTATTAATAAAGTTATATTTTGGGATGTGGCAACTTAAGTTATTTGTTGAGTGTTCAGGATGCATATTAGGCTTTACTTGGGATCTGATATCACCACTTTGTGCTGGGAAGTATTCCAAATACTGGAGAAACAAGAAAGAAATTTTTTTAAGTCCTGCTCTTGTGGTGTTTAAATTCTAGTGGGGGAAAAACAGTTGAACAAGACACAAAGTGGTAAGTTCTATGAAGAAGATAAAGTAAGGTAATGTGCTGACGAGTGCCAGGCTACCTTCAACTGGGTATTTAGAGAAATCTTCTCAGAAGAGGTGATATTGGAGCTACAATCTGAGTGATAAGGAGTAGCCATGAGAAGATTTGGGGAAGACATTATAGGTAGAGAGAACACCAACTGCCAGGGTTTGGTGATAGGAATGAGGTTGGTGTGTTTAAGAAACCAAAAGAGGGCCAGGCAAGGTGGCTCATGCCTATAAACCCAGCACTTTGGGAGGCTGAGATGGGAGGATTGCTTGAGGCCAGGAGTTCAAGACAAGCCTCAGCAACATAGCGAGACTATTTCTACAAAAAAAAAAAATTAAAAAAAGAGCCAGACATGGTGATATGCACCTGTAGTCCAAGATACTCAGAAGGCTGAGGCAGGAGGATCACTTGAGCTTAGGAGTTTGAGGCTGCAGTGAGCTATGATGACACCACTGTACTCGAGACTGGGCAATAGAGCAAAGATCTGTCTCAAAAAAAGGAAAAAAAGAAAGAAACCAAAAAAAAAAAAAAATTACTGTGGCTAGAACATGATCTGCTAAGGGAAGAATTATCCAAAGCAGGATTAGCAAAGAGGGAGGAATTAGATCATAATTTGGGTTTTATTTTATTGAGATAGAAAGCTTTCAGAGGCTTTTAAATGAGGGAGAGATGTACAATCTGAGTTGAATATTTAAAAGATACTCTGGCTGTTTTGTGGAGAAGGAATTGCAGTGCTGGGGGGATGACAGCAAAAGTGGAAGGAAGATAAAAGTTCTTAGGAAGTTATTACAATGGCCTGGTGAGGTTTACGGCCACTGAACAGGAGCCGCAGTGGAGAGGCTGACAAGGGATGGATTTGCAAGCCATTCACAGAGGTGGGAAGAACACGTCTTGGGGCAGAATTCAAGAGCTGTGCTCTGGGCATTTCAGCCAAGATGTGCATTAGACTGGAAAGCATGATGCAAAAAATATGCCCGGCACTATGTGAATGGCTAATGCTGATGCCTTTCCACCCTTAGAGCATGGGATCTTAAGCCCCTACTTTACAGATATTATCAGGAAGTCCAGTGACTTCAGGGGTTGTCTGCCTATGCTTTAAAAGAGATCTGACAGTTTTAGAGTGCTAATTGCCATTCTAACTTCTGATCTCTGAAAGTAGCCTAAGGAGGAGGTTAATACACTTGACATCAATCCCCAAAGCCTAGACATGTGTGAATCTTTTTCACAAGGTATTGTTCTCTCCTAGCACTTAAAGAATGCATTTCTTTCCTATCAAGATCACTCTGCTTCAATATTTGACTACAATTAAAAGCTTTGTGACTATAAATGCAAATAAATCGTTTACAGCATGGTCCACCAAATTACAAATCTTTCTTCTCACATGAGATGCCTGTTCCACCTCTGTTCAGAGTCTGAAATTCAGTCACACACCCAGGGTAGAAGCATCAAGGCAAAGTGGCTCTTTTCTGGATTTGCAACATAGTCAAAATGAAACCTGGCTTTTTGAAAAATTTCCATTTTCACTAGCCACTTTTCATTCTCATTCTCTAAAATACAATTTCCTCTCTTATGATGTCAACTGGAAAATCCGGGGCACTTAGAAACTTTGAAGGGCCAGAAAGCCCTCCTATTGCCAACCTTCTTTGAGGAGTATTTGCAAAGTCCCAGATTCACACGTTTGCTGCCAGTAAGCAGGTATCTAGCTACATGTTAAATTATGTCTACCAGGTCTAGAGATGGAAAAAGGAATATGTTGGTACTTAGAGTGTCTTTTTGCTTAAGCCTGCCAGGGAGTCTTAAAAAACTTTTCCTAATACCATGCAAATCCCCAGTCTTCCTGTTAGTAGAATAATGGGCTTATCTTCCATGAGTGGATTGGGCTTTTCCATTAGAAAAGGAAGAATATTTGTTGCCTTTAAGC
>VSMD01074246.1:0-28061 GCA_008750895.1 Mirza zaza | reverse complement strand
CCCGAAGTAGGAACTGATGAATGTGCATAGTAAGTCGTTGGAAAGAGAAGTAGAGGTGATACTTAGACAACATAAATGAGAGGAGTAAAGTTGTGAAGTGTTTGCAACCAGAGACTGCCTATTCCCAATAGGCATGCTTTTCATGCTGAGGAAACCCTTTGGTTTTAGATGTTGAGATCAATTTTTTTTCAGTGAAAAATCTGCCTAGAGTCTTAAAAAAAATGCAGCCAAGTTGTCTATATATGGCCTCAGAGTGTTGCATTTTCAATGTACTGATTTATTGGATGTATATCGATGTGATCTTTGGGCTCTTGGTGTTAAATATGGAGATCCGAATGTCCTTCAGGTCATCTTAATTGTGAATAAATTGCCTGACAAGGAAGGACATACTTCCTGAGATAATCAGTCTGCGGCTTTATGGGGATCCAAGTATGTAACTTTTTAGTATACAATTACACTTTATTAGTTATGATTAATGTGTGGGGAGTTATAGAATTGGAGTTTAGAATATTTTAAATGAATTTGTTTTATTATATATTAAAGAAAACTTATGAAGGCCAATTATATGCTAGTGCTGGGCTAGGTCCTCGGGTATATGGCAAAGGGAATGTGAGGACATTCTCAGGCTTGGCTTCACAGTAGATTCACTTGGAGCACTTTAGAAAAGTCTTGAGATCCAGGCAATACTCAGATCGATGGAGGTGGCACTCAGGTCAATGAGGGTGTCACTCAGATCAATAATGGCCACACATACATCAATGATGGCCACACTCTGATCAATAAAGGCAGCACTTAGATCAATGATGGCTGCACTCAGATCAATGGAGATGGCACTCAGATCAATTAAATCAGAATCTCTACAGGGTGACCCATGCATACTCTATCATAAAGCCCCCCAGGTAATTCCAACATGCAATCTTGTGTGAGGACTAGATCAAAGGTCTGGAAAGCTTTTAAAACTACTTAACATTGAATTAAATAAGTCCCCTCTGGGGATTGGGCTGGGGTTGGTAGATTTTACAGGCTCCCCTGGTGATTCTGTTGCACATGGAAGGTTTAGAAACAGTGCTATTGACCTTGCCCTTCACATGATTACAATCAAATGAGGGGAAAAGGTGACTTACTTGGGAAACCATTGAGGAAAACTACAAGAAAGTGCATGTTTAAATGCCAAAAAAATGAATAAAAGACAAGAATTAATAAAAAATATATAGTGAATATTTAATGAATAAATTAAAAATGATTTGTATTTAGCATATTGATTCATATGGGAATTGTGTTTTTAAAGTGTAGGAATCCTTGGAAATACTTTTTCCCATTATGCATTTTCACCATGTAGTCTACATTATAGATGGAAACGTGATCCTCTCACCTGCCAGAATTACTCAAAATTCTAAAGTAGAAGAGTTGGAATTGAGAACTGGATGCTTAGTCGTGTGTCTGAGCAGGCCTGCTGTCTGCAGAGGGGAGCTTGGTGGGCCTGGGTGGTCTGAGAGGGCGCTGATGATGGAAGAAGTCCTTTTCCACTGAGGGGGAGGTGGGCATGGAGGGAGATGTTGGCCTGCATGTTTAAGAGCAGTGTTTCTCAAACGTGTGCTATGCTAAATATTCTCGATTGCAGGATGTGTATCTTAATGCTAAAATCAGGCAATAGCATTCTTTTTCTATGTGTTGTGGGGGAGATTTGATAGAAGTCTTGGCAGAACTCTCTTTAAGTTTTCCTGCTGTAATCTTCTCTTAGCCCCGTGGTAACTGTTACTGCTACTCTCTTAAGAAAATTGAGTGAGAGATAATGTGGGAGATTTCTTTGGATTTCCAAAGCACTTCATCCGAGTACCAATAGCCTTGGATTCTTATATATTAATATTATAGTACCTTACCTCCTAGGGTTCTTCTGCAGACTCACAGGAAGGGGTGTATGTGAATGTGCTCAGGAAAATGCCAGGCACACAGTGAGCGCTCAGTAAACACTAGCAACTCTGTACTCCACCTCGCCATTCCTGTTATTCCCATCGTCATTGTTTCCTGGGCTGTGGGGCCCTTGAGGGCAGGCCAGAAATCATCCTCGTCTTTATATTCCCAGTCTCCCCATAGCACCGTGCTTGGCACAGTGTCAGCTTCTTCAACATGTGCCGAGTGAAGGCCTGCCCCTCTTAGATATTTAGCCCCAAAGCATTTATGCATTTGTATTAAGCATGTTATATTAGTGTTTCAGTGTTTCTTTACCGGAGCAAAGAGCCCTGTGTCTTCCACATGCTCTGCCCTGAGAATGCTGCGGAGAATGGCTGCTTTGGAAGAAAGGGCCGTTGTGCGCTCAGTCGCCTACAGCCACCTGCTCTCCTGACCTGAGGGTGGGCAGGCCACCACACCTCTCCCTCTGCCTCCAGCCTGTGTAGGGCTCCCCCAAGCACAGGCCAGCCCCGATTCATCATTCCCTACAGAAGACTGACCTCGGGACCAAAAGGCTGGTGGATGTGACAGACAGGGTGAGGAGACGGAGCAAGCCCAGTGACATGGCAGCCGGACACCTGAGCCCCCTTTCAAAAGAGCACCTTGTTTGGTCCCGACAGGCGTCCTCTGAGGGACAGTTAGTGTGCACTTATGAATGGAACCCTTGCTGCTGCTTTCATGTTGTAAAGGAGGAAGGAAATCCACAATGGCATTGAGAAATAATGAAAGTGCCTATATATTTTTTTTTCTCCCAAAGAAACCAAAAGCATTTCTACGGCTATATTATCCGATGCTGCCGATTTTATGCTTCAAAGAATTGAGAATGAATACCTGGCAGTAAGTACTAAATCTGTGTGTGGTGACTGACAGATTAAGCACTAGGGATGTAAAAGGAGATTAGACCATAGATCCCCAAACAGAGAATGTCAGTGTTATTTTCCATCTTGGAATTGAATGAAGTTGCCTTTATGTTTCTCACCACAGCCAGTGCCACTATAGCCTCCCGATTTGGTTCTTACATTACTTCTCTCTTTGGAACATCATTCATTTATTCAAATAGTATTTCTTGAGCTCCTTTCATGTTACAGCTTGGTACTAGCTACTGAGAGGAATATAACAAATTGTGAGACATGGTCTTTGGACCCAGGAAGCTTCTATTTCGAGAAACAGAAAATTGAGACCGTAAAATAATCCTTACTATTACGTGATGAAGTTCCATGATGCCACGGTGAAAGGATCCTTTGAAGTGAGGGGAGTAGCACTCAACCTTTCAGGATGAGTGTAACTATGCCTCTTCTGTTGTCAGCCTGAGACAGCTGAGGGCTGGTGGTTTTTAATTCTCCTCTAGGCTGTGGAAGAGGTGGGGCTGGCATGGTTGTTAGAGTTAGTCCTGGATTCAAATGTTGACTCTGCCACTTTCCAGTTGTAGGGCTGTAGGTGGGTGACAATATTTCTGAGCAAAACTAAATGCATCCACGAGTTTCAGACATGTGAGGAATTGCACTGATGCTCACGGTTAACCAAGTGCTATCACCGAAAAGACTTTAATAGATGGTGACTGTTATTAACAATAATCATTAACAGTAAAGATGCTGTTTTTAGGTCACTGAGCTTATACTTAAAAGGTAACTTCCAGCAAAACAACTCCATTCACCCTGCTCTGGTTAAGCTGTCTTTTTTTGTATTACAGAGTTAGCACTTTTTATTACTCTAAATAGACAATATTAGACAGTATATCATGGAGAGGTGTTTGCTTTCCTTAAGGAAGCAACCTGAGTTAGCACTTTTTATTACTCTAAATAGACAATATTAGACAGTATATCATGGAGAGGTGTTTGCTTTCCTTAAGGAAGCAACCTGCTATCTTATTTTTCATTCAGTTGACATTTCTTAAGAATGACCTAGGAAGGGAGTCTCAGGTGGCTTCATTCCACATATTAGGAGGGAATTGTCAGTCTATTATCTTGGAATTCCAGTTCCACCATCTTTTTGTGATTTTAATAGTCCCTGCAGATTTCACATGATTTATCTCATTTAACTCCCCTAAAAGTTCCATGGGATAGGTGTTAACCCCACTCTACAAATTAGAACCCACATTGCCAGGCTGGCTAGCACATGATAAGGTGGAATTTGGACTCTGGCAATCTGGCTCCAGAGCCTGCCTTGTGCCCATCCCACCAAGCTGGGGCTGCACTGCCTCATTATCTGCTCCTTCTGCTCCTGCCTGTGTGGGCTTTAGCGCTTTTGGGAGAATACACAGTAGAGGTGGTGTGTCAGTTTGCTTTCTGCTGTTGTACGAGAATACCATAGACTGAATAGTTTATAGAAAAAAGAAATTTATTTGGCTCACGGTCATGGAGGCTGGGAATTCCAAGAGCATAGCACTGGCATCTGGCAGGGGTCACCCCATGGCGGCATCACATTTTGAGTGACCATGCAAGATGCAGAGAGAAATGAGGCTGAACTTATCCTTTTATCAAGAGCCTGCTTCCGTGATAACTAACCCACTCCTTTGATAACATTATCAATTCATTCATGAGGGCTCTGCTTCATAATCTAGTCACTTCGTAAAGGCCTCATCTCTTAAAAGTGTTACAAAGGCAATTAAATTTTAACATAAGTTTGGGAGGGGACATTCAAATCATAGCAGGTGGTGACCTGCCCCATGCCCCCATTCAAATTGATGCGAAAGAAGGGTGTCCTATTTATCTTCTCTCCACTGTTGGCTCCCTTAGCCCATATCACATGCTCCAATGTGCCTAACATATAAAATGACCTTGGAACCTGCTTTGTGAAGATGTTGCACCATCCTTAGACTGGGCCTTGAGGAGCTGTGCTCTGAGCCCCACTGCTGTGCTTCTGGGGGACCTGTGTTAGCCCTTTCTGGCTGCTCCTACCCATGCGTGGCCCTCCTCTCCAGGGCCAAGGAAATAGCTCACCCAGAACCCATGCCACTCATTTTACATCACAGGGACCCAAGACCCCGGAGCTCCCCACTTAAGTAGCCCTTACCCTATCTCAGGGCCTGCTAAAACTTTTTGCCTGGGTCTGTCCCAGGCTTTGCCTCAGGAGGGCTGCCTGGTCATGAGCAGCAGGTTGTCCTGATGATCATTAAGACAGTGACTCTATATGAAAGTGCTTTGCAAATGTTAAGATGTCATAAAGATTTAGCCACTATTTAGTCGTTTTCACCTCATCTGCAAAAGCTCATGTTTATAACCAAACATTTGGTTAGAGGCTTAGAGTTTATGAAAGGATCAGGAGCTAGTAGGTCACAGCCTACTAGAAGTAGAACAGAGACTCAAACCATGGACCTCTGTCTTCCAGAGTCTGGCTTTTACCATGAAGTTGCTTCACTGGATGAAATCCAAGGCCTTATCAGTCTAACTTTCTGAGGGAGGTATTCAGGGGACTTTTTAGTGTCAAGCCATTGAATCACACTCCAAAAGGCTGAGAGTGGGCTCAAGTATGAGTCCCTACGAGGGTGTGGAAAGGTAGGTTGGGGTGCTGCAACTGTCCCTGGCCTTGAACTCAGTGGGGTTCTGAGTGCCTTTGTACAGAGCAAGATTCTCTTTCCATTATAACCATGGGGTTTCTAAAGTAATGGTTGGCTTATTTTTTAAATCACCTATCTCAGCCATTTTCAATTCACACTGTACTTGAAGCAATATACATCATAAGTATTTTTCACATTAAATTGCCTCTTCTACTGGCTTTACCTAGATTCTGTATTTTTTTCTCCACATTTCTGTGGAGACAATTAGTGCTGATAAGGATTCTATGAGTTCCCTCTTCTATCTCTCTCTCTCTCTTTCTCATTTTCCTTAACTCTTCTTGTCCCAGTTTCCAGTTTTCACTTTCTTTGATCTCCAGAAACCTTCTGTGCTTCATCTTTAAAGATAAATTTGTCTTTTGTAGTTCTCAGCTCAAAGCTTTTGTGTTCAGTAGCTCATTTTGCTTAATTGCTAGAACTTTCTTGGGCCTTTTGTTACTTGGTCCTGCTATTTTCAGAGATTTCTTAAAATTTGCAGGCTGTTACTGTAATGTTTACTTGGTAAATTGCTAGATTGCATTGTCTTGAGAGTTGGTTTTTGAGGTTGTGCCCATTATAGTGGCTGCTTCCACTTTGAGTCCATTGTACTTTGAATGCTTCTTGAAGCCACTTAGCTTGTGCTGTAATAAAAGCATGGCTTTTTAACTGTCTTACAGCACAGTGGCTCGTAAGGCTTCATAAGCTATGGCTTTTACATCAGCGCATCTCGTATGGTTGTGCAGATTGCATCTTGGTCAAGTGTGCCGGGCCAAGGGGCCAAGGGATTGGGGAACACCAGCCAGGCTTCCCTTGCCAAGCCTTGCATCTGGTGCAGGACTGTATCCTCACAGGAGGAACCTTTTCCTAACACACACCAAGGTGTCCTGTGGGCTGGCAGGTCCTGCTTTAACTTTGCTTGGTATCTTTAGGGCAGAAGGCAGAGGAAGAGGTGATGATGCTTCTCCTGGGGAACTAAGATCAGCTTACTCACCTGGAATCTTGATGTCTCCCAAGATGAAGTCATGAGAGGCCAAAAAAAAAAATTGTTTAAAAGCTGTTAAAGAACCACTTGGCATTTGCTAGCGTTTTGTATGCTTAGAATGATTTATGATGTTCCGTCAGTTACTCTTTACCCAGTCGGGGACTTGCGATAAGAGCTACAGATCCGATCTCAGTCTATACAGCCCCTGGGTCACCCTCATTGCCAAGTCTGAGCCCCACTCTCCCTAGAGAATTATCCTGGGGTTTATTTTGGCTCCTGGCTTTGAGTCGGAATTGCTGCCCCTCAAGTTACATTCAAACAGCTCTATTAAGATAACCCTTGTCCCCCGGGACTCTGACTAGCCAGCTCCATTTTCCAAGTAGTTTGGCCAGTCAATGCCCAGAGCAGGCCCACTTACAATTAGGACTGCATTTCCTAGAAGTCAGCAACATAGTGTATTGACAGCCTTCTTTGCCACACTGTAGTTGCCTCTAAGATCTGCATATGTGCTTTAGTTTTTTTTTCTCTTGTGAACTACAAATACCCTTTCTCTGACTAGCATGCTGAAGTGATAATACGCTTCCAGTTAGCAGATGTTTCCTGATGTTGCCCTTTGTTCTGAGATCTATGGCTTGGACTTTATCTGTATTGAACTGAATTTAATATGTACTTGCCTGGACACCTGTACTAACATAGTCTGAGTCTTTCTGTATTCACTGTTATGATTAATCTGATAGGGTTACCATAACAAAATCCACAGGCTGGGTGACTTAAACAGAATTTATTTCTCACAGTTCCGGAGGCCGCAAGTCCAAGATTAAGGCGCTGGCACGTTTGGTTTCTCCTGAGGCCTCTCTCCTTGGCTTAGAGACAACTGCCTTTTCTCTGTGTCCTCACATGGGCTTCTCTCTGTGCGTATGTATTGCTAGTGTCTCTTCCTCTTCTCATGAAGACACTGGCAATTGTACTATGGCCCCACATATATGAACTCGTTTAATCTCAATTATCTCCTCAAAAATTCCATCTCCAAATACAGTCATATTGGGGATGAGTGCTTCAACATGTGAATTTTGGGAGGACACAATTTAGTTCATAATAATCCTCACTTGCTAGACTTTCTCATTTAAACATATTGTGTAGATTTACAACAACAGCAACATTTCAGTTATACCTTTTCTGTCCATTTGGGCTCATGCAGCCATGTTAAACACTTCATTTTCACCTTCAGAAAAACACTCCATTTAGCAATAATTGCACTTTGGATCTTGCCCCTTAGACAGCTTCCTAATTGTTATATCCAAAATTCTAAGCCTCATTTTTGGAAACTACTCCCCTATGCTAAAATGTAGTGGAATGCTTCCAGACGATCTCGTTTTGTTAAAATTAAATTGGTGTTTTCTGGACCATGTTTGTCCCATAAGCTGCATTCTCGAAGGGCTCGGCAGGTCGGAGCTCCCAGCCTGTGCTTGTAGGAATCATGTTGATTTTTAATCAAGAGCTTTATTTTGGCAGCTTCCCGTTTTTTGATCATTTGAAAAATGCCTCCTGATGGCTTGAAGTTTAGTTTCTTGGTTGTTGAATCATGAAGAGCAGTTTGAGGCCTTAGTTTTCCAGGAAGCAGCAGCAGACTTCTGTGTAGGATTAAACCTCTAAATATTTAAGGAGAATTAGGACTTATTTCTATTTCTGCCATGCAATATTGAAGAAATGCAACCACTGGATTTTTTTCTTTTTTTGCATGAGAAGAGGGATTTTTTTCAGGCCACTTTGAAATGCAGGTGCTTGATTAAAAGTGCAAATTCTTTGGGGATTAATCATGAAATGTTTTATGGTTTTTATAAAGAAGCTCATTCGTCTAGTGAAATAAGGGCCACTTTCTTGGTGATGAATTTCTTTTGCACTATTTTGTTAGTAACTCATTGGGCTAATGAGTAACCAGATAGTATGTGTGGGTGCCTTTGGCAGGTCTAAAATACAGGAAAGGAGAAAGAACACAGCTGAGACTTGTGTAGTAAAGTTTGACTCTTTCTGTGCTAGACACATTTGGTAAATATAAATTTACTGCATATGCTTAAAATGAATACCTGAATGAGTAAATGAATGACTCTATTAATTTACGCTGGTCTATTTTCCAAATAATCCAAACTAGTGATGATGGCAAAGACAATGCTACATGTGCCTTTTCCTCCTAGGTACATAGCTGAATTGCCCATAACTCACTCTCATGTCTTGTTGGGCGTTGATGGGCTCTGGAGTTGGATTCTGGTCAGTGGGGTTCGGTGGAAATGACATATGGCACTTCAAGACCTAAAAATCCTGCTACATGATCCTCCACATTTTCTCTCTTATCTACTGGCTGGAGCAGCAGTCCCCCAACCTTTTTGGCACCAGGGACTGGTTTCATGGAAAACAGTTTTTCCACTGACCAGGGGTGGTGAGGTGGAGGATGGTTTGGGGATGATAAAAGTGCTTTACATTTATTATGCAATCAAATCTGTCTGCTAACAATAATCTGTATTTGCAGCCGCTCCCCAGCATTAGCATCACTGCCTTAGCTCCACTTCAGATCATCAGGCATTAGATTCTCGTAATGAGTGTGCAGCCTAGATCCCTTGCACGTGCTGTTTACAGTAGGGTTTGTGCTCCTATGAGAATCTAATGCTGCTGCTCTTCCAACAGGAGGCAGAGCTTATGTGGTGATGCCAGCCATGGGGAGTGGCTGTAAATACAGATGAAGCTTGATCCACAGCCTGGTGGTTGGGGACCACAGGACTGGAGGATACAGTGGAAAAGCTAGAAGTTGTTGGAGCCATAAGATAGAAGCATGCTGGGTCCCTGAAACACAACATGGAGCAGAGCCCCCATCAACACCCATGAGACCCTGATGTGATTTGAGCAAGAAACAAACCTTTATTGTGTTTTAAGCCACTGAAATTTGATTTGGGAGTTGTTTGTTATAGAAGCTTGTGTTAATTGAAAATGTTTCACTATGGTTTAGTTTCTTAGTATCATTATGCTGAAAAATATTTAACCTGAAAGCAACAAATACTGCAACCAAATGTACCTATGTGAGTTTCTGTTCTGTTAAAAACATATTCTTCATCTAACACCACCATCTGATTCGGGGAAAGCAGGCAGCAATTCAGACACATGCTCTTATTTTGTTAAATTCCCATGAAAGCATGTGCTTGCAGAGAAAAAGTATATGAATTTCATGTATGGTCACTGCATAATTTGTGAATGCTTACTTTTTATGACAGTATTAATGGTCCACCTGCCTCTCAGGATATTTTTTGGGGAAAGGATTGAATGTAATGAGAGAAACCCAAGAAACCCATAAGGAGTGTGTTTGTAAGATTTTGGTTTTTTCTTTCCTTTTCAGAGGTAGTTAATTCATAACCTAGATTCCTCTAGAGCTGTGCAGCCCAATATGGCAGCCACTACTCATGTGTGACTATTTAAATTTAAGTTCAAATGAATTAAAATGAAATAAAAATAAAAATTTATTTCCTCAGTCATGCTAGCCACATTTCAAGTGCACAACAGCCACATGTGGCTAGTGGCTACCAGTTTGTGGGACAGCACCTATACAGAACATTTTTAGCCTTTCTGAAAGCTCTATCAGACAGCACTGGTCTAGAGAGTTAGCTTGGGGATACTTTTATCTTTTCTTGATGTAACCCAGCTTCCAGAGTTTCTTATTCCTCATATACTTAAAAGTACTATGATGTTTACCTAAAGCACATGAGATGTTTTTAAGATTGTTGCAATATAAATTCTGGAAAAGGTTCTAGAACAAATCACAAAAGCTTGATTTCTGAGTACTCCTAACAGGAAGCTGTGATAATTAGAAGCCACCACAGGTTCACCAAAATTATGTTATGAAAAATTCACTTCATTTCCTTCTGTGACTGGCATAACAAGCTAGGCTTCAATGAAAGGAGGAGTATTTTCTTCATTACTGAGTCCCTAATATTTGCAGTTCTTGCACGTAGTAGCTGCTAAGTAAATATCTTTTGAATGGAAATCAGAGAAATCAAGTTGATGTAGTTAGTTTCAATTTTATCACGTTGTAAAAGAAAAGTCCTCATGCTACCCTTGGAGAAATAGTTGCTAGGTAACAGGTAGTTGGGACAGTGGCTAATTGACTAGCCAACCCTGAGAAGTAGCTGATGGACAGAGCATGAGACTTGGAATCAGATACAGACTTACGTTCAATCCTTGGCTTTTACTTAACCTGTGTGATCCCAGGCAGTTATTTCACTTCCCTGAATCGCTGTTTTCTCATCTTCAAACTGGGCACAATAGGCTTGTTGCATCAAATGTGGTGATATAAAAGGCTAGCTTGAACATAGCCTGGAAGAAGGCCTCTAGCAGAATTCCATGGGGTGATTCTTCACTCTGACTTAGCTTGTGTTTATATCTCTGACTTTGATAAGGATATACCAATTGAATTTATAGATGACCCTAGCTGAGGTAAGAATCAGCATTCAGAGAGACTTTAGTAGACTGAAGAGATAGGAAAGATAGGCTAAATTCAACCCCTTAAAGTTTCATTAGGAGGAAGTATGATGACTTGTATTAATATTTGATTTTTAAAAGTGTGATAGTAATTGGCAGAGGACACATGGCTTAACCTCAGTGTGCAACAAATTTGGGGAACAAAAGATAGTGTATTCACTGTGTGATGTGAAGGTAAGCTCTAGCACCGGGAATAAGGCATGCAAAGGAGCACATTGGAACTCTTGGGAAGTTAAAAATGCTAATAATTGAATCATTGCCAAAGAGCCTTATTTAATTGGTGTGTGATGCAGCTTTGGCATTGGGATTTTAGCACCCCCTCCCTTGCCCCAGGTGATCCTAATGTGCAGCCTACTTTGAGAACCAGGGGTCCAGGCTGAGGATGTCCTGCCTTCCTCTGTTTACTGCATATTTTCGCAGTCTGTCAGTGTTACTTGCATAGAAAAATGCATGCTGCTTGTAGTTCTGAATGACCCACCCAAAGCTTGGCGTGTATTCAGGAAGAGTGTCAGGACAGTGCGTGGACTGGCAATTGTAATATTCTAAGAGAATGGCTGAAGAAAACAAAGAAGTTTGTCTCAGAGAACAGTAGGAAGAGGTAGCAGTCTCAAACATTGTTTTACTGTCTTGGAAGCTGGATTCAGTTCTTCTCCCTGGAATTCCAGAAGGTAGAAAGGCATCTACAGGGTGGAAGCTTCAGGAGATGGATTTAGGGAAAGGCTTGCTGACAATCGTGTTTTCTAGAGATAGTGGGATTGCTAGGCACTGGAGATTTACTTAGACCCCACAGATTTTCTTATGGACATAAAGGGTCTTAAACATTTGTTGGTGGATTGAACTTCCAGAAGGTTTCTTTTCATCCCTGACCTCATCTCCTACTGTCTCATTTTCATCCCCTGCCTCAGCCACACCAGTCTCATTGGTGATATTTGAGCCCTGCACCCCCACCATGTGCCCTCTCAATCTCTTTGCAGTTGCTGTTCCTCCTGGCTGAAACACTTTTCCCTACATATCTGCATGATTAACTCTCCTTCCTTCGTGTGTTTGCTCAAATTACAACCTCTCCTTTAACTCCTTGTCACCTTTTCTTTTTTATTTTTCTCTATCACCATCAGAAATCACACCCACCCACACGCACAAGCATACGCACATGCAAATATGAATGTATTTATATGTCTTCCTCTAATAGACCCACGTGGGCAAGGACTTTTCCTCATGTTTTTACTGGTGTATCCCCAGTGCTACAATAACACCAGGCTTTCAGAAGTGCTCCAGACATATTTATTGTTGAATACATTTTCAGTATCTTCTAGTTCTATGTGATTTCACTGCTCGTAGCTTGAATTTCCTGTTCTGGCCTGGACTGGCTTCCTGTCAAGAAGGCACCTAATTTGCATCTTTGAAGGGTGAATTTAATAATAGGAGGGTAGAGTGACCACTTTCAAGCCTTTTTTCTTTCTTCTTTTCTCCTCCAACATCAAACAGGAACAGCTTCTTCCAAAGACAAAAGTTTATTCACTGGTTAGCAGTTTTCAGGTAACCATTGAATAAAATCCAATGTGGAAAGGAAATCCAAAACTTTACTGCAGTGTAATTTGTTTCTTCCGAGCCACTTTGTGTATAGTAAAGGTCAATAATGCACAGGAAAGCTAGGTTTAATTTCTTCGATGTGTAAAAATTAGTGCTTTGTCATCAATTACAGTTGCAGGTGGACAAATCACTGGCACATTAAGTTGTTCCCGCTACATAAATTACAAATCTTGTTAGGAAAAAAAATATTAGCATCATCCCTTGTTATTTAAAAAATGCCAGCTCTGATAAACAGTCAGCCTTGGGCATATATTAAAATTTTTGAATTGTGCTAAAATAAATATAGCCTCTTAAGATAACAACTCATTTTAATTTCATACATGATTAAATCCACCAATTCAAAGGTCTTTTAAGATATAAGTTTTGAAATCACAATAGTACCCTTTAAATCCCTGTGGAAAAAAACTTAAACCTCTCTCTATGTCTTTAATATTGTTCCTTTATTGACAGAAAATTTAAAAACATCCTCAGTTACTTTGTTTTGTATTCTTGTGTGTTTTTCTCAAGTAGAAGAAGAAATTAAATTGTGATCCTAAATCCCTTTCATTTTTAGAAGTAGATTTTTCTTCTAATTATAATCCAGAAGGAGGTTGAAGAGCTTTGTGAATCAAATATTTTATCTCTACTGTGATGTGATAGTCTAAGTTATTGTCTAATATTCAGCAAAATGTTTATTTCTGCATCTGGCAGAACTTCTGGATTTTTCAGTCTGAGCATAAATAGTGCTTTCTTAACTTATCCAGAGTGACTGCTTCCCAGCTCCCTTGTGACTCGAATGCCTCACTTTGCAAACACAAATTTAAGAGACTGTCTAAGGTTAGGGCTGGATGTGGTTCTGATTGTGCATCCTGGCCCGGGAGGCCACCTTTAGGCAGAGCAGCCCTGTAGCCCTGTAGCCTGTCCAGAGGAGGCAGCCTCCTGTCCGTGCCAGAGGCCTTGGAGGCTTCAGTAGCTGTACTTGTGCTCTAATCAAAATCTCCTTGGCAAGGAAGGACCTTCTGCACATCAGATTCTATGCTTGAGGCTGGAGATACTTAGCCCTAAGCAGGTATAGTGAGAAAAACAATATCCTCTATAAAATACCCAGTCTAAAGAACCAATGCAACATGTGCATGTTACCATTTTTAAAGGAAAGCTGTTCACCATGTTCTGCAGGAAAAAAATCATATATATATATATTTCTTCATATATTCGTATTCATATATATCAGTATTTATATACCTTTTCTTCTCCTACTTCCTCTCTGTCTCCTCTCCCTCCCTCCCTCCTTCCTTCCTTCTTCCACATCTTCCTTCTTCCCTTGGATAGATGCATTCCTGCATCTTCATTCTTACTAGCTAAGTGGTATACTTCAGATATATGAATTAAGAGCAGTCTTTAGAATCAGACAGACCTATGTTTGAATCCTAGCTCTGCCACTTCATAAAAATATTGTTGTATTTGTTATCATTAATGCCACTGTTATCATAGTTGTTATTATTTTTATTATAGTATAGACAACAACTAATTAGATTTATTAGTTACTTACTGTATCAGGCACCAAGGAAGCTGCATGCATTTTGCACTTAATCCTCACAACAATTGTATGATGTAGGTATTATTATTATCCTCATTTTATGGCTAAGGAAACTGTGCCTTGAGATTTTATGAAATATGTTGCCTAAGCTCACCTAATAAGTAAAGGAACTGAGGCTAGCTTTGTACTTTGAACTTTCTGAGATTTGTGTTTTCCTCTGTAAAAAATGGAGATACTAATTTCTGTCATGGAAGTTAGTTAGTTGGTTGGGATGATTCAACGAGATGGAATATTTCACATGTACAGTTTGGTTCATGGCACATAATGTGCTCACAGAGTATAGGCTGGTCCTCCTCTGCTTCAGCTGTCTGCTTTAAGGTTGAATAATCTGTTTCTTTTCTTCTCTCTTAGCTATTTCCTAGCCCCTCACTTAAGTTTGTAACTTTATTCTTTTTCTCATCCTAGAAAACCAAATGAAGCCTGGAGCAGTGAGAATTCATGAAATGTTTGGGAGGTCCCATGTGATTCTGTGGCAAAGGCAGGTGCAAATCTCTGGGATCTTAGATGTGAAACCTCTGATTGGTGTTTTCTCCTGGGTTGTCTCTCTCTCTCTGCAGCAGCAAGGGCTGGGGTCCGAGTGGGTCCCATAGGCCAGCCCTTCCTTGTGAACAGAAATAAGCTTTCCCTAGAACCATTGTTTGGCAGCTTTCCTCGTGATAAGGGACCCTAGAGCGAAAGGGTTTTGACCATATATTGCTAAGTAGCATGAGGCAGCTGTAGAACTGGATATGGTGAATGTTTCATATGGCATACGAGTGGCATCATTTGATAGTGTGCCATTTTCTGTCTGTACCTGAATCACATTCCATGGGAGAAAATCACCCATATCTTGACTTGATCTCCTCTAACCCAGTTATAATTCTTGTGTTAAGCAAGTTGGGATTGGAAAATTGGATTTCTAGAGACCAGAGGAGTGGTTCTGGATCTTGCTCTGGATTCCTGAGTTGCTGCTGCAAGTATGAAGTCATATTGTATCATAAAATCACATTTTATGGAACAAAGAGCCCTGGACTTGGGAAAAATCCAAAGGGTCTGGGTTCTAGTTCCAACCACGTGGCCTGGGGGCAATTATTTAATAAACTGTAATGAAATAGCTATTGCCATAGTCTACCATTTGGTTGTGCTGAGGGCAGCCATTTGAGGTTAAATACTTAAAAATACTATAGAAAATAACTGTCTCTCACCAGCTCTAGCTTCTTCCTGGCTTCTTCATAGCTTCCCTTCCCCAGTGCTCCCTGAGGATGTCTTTCAGGTCATTTTCCATCCATCATTCCAAGTCATAGTCCTTTGCCTAAGTGATTTAACAACCAGGATCTGATACCCAATTTTTGCCTGCCCCACCTCTTCCTTTTATTTCATGTGTTCAGCAACTCAAAACAAAAGAGGAAAAGGTATAATATGCATTTCTTGTCACACATGAGAATATGAACTTTGGGAAGGTTGGCTTTGTTTCTGTTTGTTCCTTACAATGAGTGACAAAGTTATCACTTAATTTAACTTAAATGTACAGATTATTGGGATAAGAGTTATTAAAATAAAGAATACATGAGCTAAAGAAATATTTCCACTATTTCACACTCCCTAAAACCATTATCCAGCTCTTGGCATGTGAGCTTCATGTTGAAAGAATGAACTTGTGTTTTTGGCTCTGAAATGTGATTCATGCATAGGGGAATGATTTCTCTGTTGCTGGGTGGTCATCCTCTTGAAGAAAAGGACTCTGAAATTTTCTTTTCATCTATGGGTGTGTGTGTGTTTGTGTGTGTGTATTTCTGTTTCTGGCTGCGGTGAAAGCTCTAAGTGTTAAAGATTAGACATTTGAAATGTACTTTTGGAATTGTCCAGGCCGGAGCTTATATAAATCCATGTTATTATCTTGCAGTTGGTCACTGCGGCTAAGAACCTGTGTGATGGTCTTTTCTGGAATATTGGAACAACTTTCTATCTTCACAACTCTGCTAATTTATTCTTCCTGTCTCTCCTTCTTATTGACACCATGGAAATTTTTAAAAAATAATTTGATCATGCAATCTTTTTTCTCTGAAATCTCTCTAGCCTTACCATTGTATCCAGCAGGAATTCTTAAACCTAAGTCCGGAAATTGCAGTCAGGAAATTGATGAACTCTGAATTTTATGCAAAATTTTATGTGCAAAGGATCCAGAGTAGAGTCTGAAAGGCATCATTGATCCACTTTGGAATATCCTCTTTAGTAAGAAACATATCCTTCCAGCTTTTCATGCAGCCACCAGCCATCACACGATGTTCCCCTGACCTGTTATTCAACATTTCTTGACTAGTCTGTTCTTCCACACTCTCTGCCTTTGAACCTGATGACCATTCTCCTTGTAATGTCCTTTCCTCATCCTCAGCTTTGCCTGTTTAACTTCTATTGCACCTTCAAGATGTTATTCCAGGACCACTTTTTCTGGAGAGATCTTATTGACTTTGTCAGGAATGAAATGTTGCTGTATATTTTTGCCTTGTTTATAATACTCATCACATCTCTTCACTAAGTGGACAAGAATTGTATTCTGTTCATCTATGTACTTCTATCCCAGAGGATGGTGTTGACCCAATGTAAATGCTCATTAAGTATTTCTTGAATAAATAAGAAAAAAGATAGAAGACACATTATTTACTTAGATGGTATTAAGGTAGACTTAGGGAGCCACAGTGCTGGAATCAACATTGCCTTTTTGCAGGTGAATGGTTTATGTAGTCTTGATATCAAGTTGCCTGTCTTCTGGATGAGGTATCTCAGTCTCCTATATTAAATAATAGTACATTGATTCTCTGCTCAGCACAAACAGGTTATAACAAATACCTCAAGTTTTATGAAACAAAAGATTTCTGGTGCTGGAGATTGATTTTGGTAGTTATAAGCTTTTCAGTAAATCTCCAAGGGGACAAATGGCCTCAGTGGATAGAAAGATTTCCTCTAAATCAGCCTGATAAAAAGTTCTGCATGGCAAGATAGCCTTTGTCTTATATTAAAATGCAGTTTTCTCACCCAGTTACTTCGGCAGGGTGGTAAATCCCTTAAGAACAGAGAGATCTAGTTGGGAGTTGTTGTATCCTGGAGATTTGGTTGATGTTGTGAGTGTCCAATGACAGCAGAGAACTTAAGAGGATCAGCACGGTTTATATCAGACTATGTGGGTGTCAACTGGTTGTTACAGGAGAGGAAGCTACCTACGCAGGTGGCTGCTTCCTGATTCTCGGATTGGGAACACTGATTGAGCAACAACCAATACAGCGACAATGGTAATAATCTTCCGAAGCCCTCTTTTATTTTTTTGTCTACTGAGAAACAGTACCCACCTGCTAATCTATGAGGCAAAGCCATCCTTATTTCAAAGTATGTTTGATACAAGCAAAATTCACTATGCTGGAAGACTCTAAAAGGCCTCTAAGTTTCCTGAAATGGGATTTAATCTTTGAATTAAATGCCTATGAATTGTATGAATTTAAATCTTTGAATTGTATGCCTTCTATCCAAAAAGAAACCCCTCCTAGGTCTCATTTCTATATAGAGATACGGAAATTTCATAATTAGAAACTTGTGACTTTAGCTTAAGGCTTGGTCCCCTGTGAAGAGCAAATTATGCTTTTTAAGTGATGTGTGTATTTGTCTGAATGAGTCTATCAGAAATCTCTTTCCTGAGATTAGCCGTTGATGGAGGCAGAGAAGAGCTGGTATAGACACGAGGAGAAATACAGACCCAGTAAAGAAGGGAAAGACTTTTTCACCCCCACTCTCCTCACCAATGGCATTTAAGACCACCAAAGATAGTATTGCCTATGTCCCTGTTTATTCAAGAGGCATTTTCTAGCTTGGCATCTGCTTCACTGGATTTAGAGAACCTAGTTAATGTTCCCTCATTTTGTAAGAAAATGATATTACTTAGATAATAGCTTGTGGAAAAATGGGGGAAATGGTTTGCTAATAAGTTGCATGCATCTATGAATTACACAATGGAGAGGAAATGGTGACAAATTGGGATGACAGGCAATGAGTGTTGCATGGAAACATACAAGATTTAGGATTTGAAAGGAGCCATTTTATTTTAAGAGCCCATTTCTTCTTTTCCTACTCGGCTTAGGACCCCAATTATTGCCTTGCCTCATTCTAACTGACCCTACCCACCTACACACCAGTCACTCAAAATACTACCAAGTGTTTTCCTTTGATGTTATTTTTGTATTTAATCCTCATGAAGGTTAATAAAGTCCTCTCTCTCTATGTGGTATGAAAGCATAACTGATGACTTTATTGGTGCAGATATATTATGGCCGCTTTGACATTTATGTTTTCAGCCTAGATAGATAAATGATTCCAGTGAAAGTAAATCAATTGCACCCAGACTGTGGGTATAAAACACCATGCTCGGGGGTTTTTCTTCTTGTCTGGCAGATAGTGAAGGGTGTGAAATATTGAAATTTGACTTAATGCTGTGTGTTTCCTCTAAAAAAGAGAATTCCCTTTGTCTGTCTCCTAGAGTACACCTGTGATGAATGTTTAGCCGGGCATCAAGTGCCAAGCCAGGCATGGGATGCCTCTGGTGTGGGGTATGTTCTCTCTCCAAGGGAGCCTTGATGGTTTCACTTGGTCTAATTGGAATGGTCTGGTTTTCTTCTAGAGGATTGAATTCAATTAAAAATGATTGCAAATACGGTTATTAGGAACCTTGTCAGAGATAGCAAATGGAATTTTACTGGATTCCCAACAGTTGGAAACACCAGAGAATAATTCCAGTTTCTAGGCTGGTTTTAACTGACTTTTATAATAAAAAGAAATATTTCTTGATCACTGAGAAATACGGGTTTTTGTTGTTGTTGCTTCTTTCTTTTCCTAAAGTGATTTAAGTTCATAGTGAAAGTCAAAACCAGATGCAATTGCAAAGTTCAATTGGTGGTACAAACTGACAATTGAATTCAGGAGGTGTATCCCTGTTTTAAAAAATTTTGTGCGCTGGAATTCCCTTCTTTACCTTGGCTTCCACCTCTGCATTCAGGAGTGCAATGGCCTGGATCAGTCAAAGTGAATGCTGGCTGTAAACAACTGGTATGGTGGTGGTACTACAGCTGAATGTAAGCGTTTCCTGGTCCTTCCCTCAAGAATAATTGCATTCTCATTTGGGGTGCCAAGAATTTCAAGATCAATCTCTCTTGTGGCATTTAATCACATTGTATTAAAGCTATTTTTTTTTATCTGACCAGCTTAATTTCCCTGTAGAACAGTGAAGTACTTGAAGACAGGGACTATATTTACCCGTCTTTGTATCTTTATCACTGACTTTGGTGCCTAGCACAGAGACAGCATATGGTAAATATCTGCAAAATGAATTAAAATTGTAGAGGATATTTAGGATTTTTATTCTAAGATAAATGCAAATGTATCATTGTGTCATGCACATATATCATGCACATGTAAAACCCAGTTATTAGAATGTATTTTAACAGCAATATAGTCCATACCCTAACATTGACTGGATTTTTAAAGAATCACTAGGGAAGAAAATTCCAAAACTTCGTTGCTGCTCGTTTTAGAAGTTCAATTACAGTAGTAATCAGCACCTGCTAACTTACTAGGATATTTCTAGTATTATTTGCTCTGTGACCATAGAGTATACACCTAAAGTGCTACAAAAGATTTACGGCTGTGACTGTATGGAAAATGGGAAAGTATTATGCAGAGCTCCTTTTGTAAGGGATGTGATTTTTAGAATTTGTGTTCAGAAAAAAAAAAAAACTCTAAAATCTGCAAGTACTATTTGTGGAACATTTAATTTCATTACTTTGTTAACAAAGTGTGTATCTAGAGGTAAACACCAATCAGCTACAATTATGCTTCAGGCCCAGGAGAATTGAAGTTAGATTGTCAAGGCAGAACGATGTCTATTGTAGCAAAATACATTTGCTCTAGACTAGGATGGATTTTCCTAGTGAAACATGGAAATAGACCATTGCACAGAGGTTTGCCTACCCTTTAGGGGTTTTTAAGAACATTATAGTTCAGGGGTGCCAAATTTTAAGCAAAGCCCTGTGGTTTCAATGATACTATGAATCAAATCATGAGTCCTCTAAGAACAATCTCTCTCATTAAAGTGCAGCTTTCTCTCACACACTTATTCTCATATTCTGGCTCTTCTCTGTCTTCCATTAATCTGAGAAGTTTATGGCACAAATCTGATTCTTTTCCTTAAACACTTTTATTTACCAGGTTAATTCATAGATGATCCAGTAACCTTGAAAAGAAAGGCAAGTTTGGGGTGAAACCATATGAAGTCCTCTTTCAAATTCATTCCTGCTCTACTTTAAGTCTGACTTAATCCACCACATTTCCTTGTCTACTTTGTACTCTAGGTCAAGCCACAGCAGCACATTTTAAAACCCAGTAAGAAGTGGGTCTCAGAGCTCTAGAGGAACTGTTATGTTAGTCTTACAAATTATTTTTTAATTATCTATTTCTCAGACATTTGACTTGGTTTACTCTCAAGAAGAATGTTATCTTTGTATAATAAATGAGATGTCCTTTTGCCTTCAAGAAAACACAAAAAGTGTGTAACCCTTTTTATTTTATCCAAGAGTAAATTTTTTTTCCCTTTTATTTCATCATATTATGGAAGTACAAATATTGTTAGGGTTACAAACATTGCCCCTGCCCCCTCCCTCCCCCCGATATGACCAATCCCCTGGTGGTGTGCATCATACACGTTATGGAAGCATACACCCCTTTCCTCCTCCCCACACCTGCCTGCCCACCACCTGTTAAAAAGATTTTTGATTTTTTTTTTTTTTTAGCATTTTGGTTACATTGTATATCTTTGCCTCTCCCTAAGAAGGGTTACAGGCATGCCCTCCCCCTCCATATTGCTCATCCCATCCTTAAGGTTGGGTCCCCCCCCCCACACACACCGAATCTCTGATGAGCATTGCCAACATTTGAAAACCAAAGTTTAAATCAGTCAGTACCAATTTGATGGCGAGTAGATGTGGAGCCCATTTTCCATGTCTTGTGTCACCTCACTTTGGATAACAGGCTTAAGCTTAATCCAGGATAGCATAAATGGCGCTAGCTCACTGTCATTTCTTAGGATTGAGTAATATTCCATTGTGAGCATATACCACATTTTAGTTATCCACTCATGAATTGATGGGCACTTGGGTTGTTTCCATGACCGTGCAATAGTGAATTGTGCTGCTATAAACATTCAGGTGCAGATGTCTTTATAATAGAATGTCTTATGATCTTTTGGGTAGATGCCTAACAATGCTATTGCAGGGTCAAATGGTTTTTCTATTTTTAGCTGTTTGAGGTATCTCCAAATTCTTTTCCACAAAGGCTGCACTAATTTGCAGTCCCACCAGCAGTGTAGGAGTGTTCCTGTCTCTCCGCATCCTCGCCAGCATTTGTTGTTTTGGGATTTCTTGATATAGGCCATTCTTACTGGGGTTAGGTGGTATCTCATTGTGGTTTTGATTTGCATTTATCTAATAATTAGAGAAGTAGAGCATTTCTTTATATGTTTGCATGCCATTATTCTGTCTTCTTTGGAGAAGTTTCTTTTCATTTCCGTCGCCCACTTCTTGATGGGATTGTTTGATTTTTTCTTGTTAATTTTTTCAAGTTCCAGATAGATTCTTGTTATTAGGCCTTTATCAGAGGTGTAGAGAGCAAATATTTTCTCCCACTCTGTGGGTTGTCTATTTGCTCTACTGATGGTTTCCTTGGCTGTGCAGAAACTTTTTAATTTGATCAGATCCCATTTGTCTATTTTTGATGCTGCGGTGATTGCCTTGGGGGTCTTCCTCATAAATTCTTTGCCTAGGCCAATGTCTGATAGAGTTTTCCCAACATCTTCTTCTAGGATTCTTAAGGTTTCATGTCTTAGGTTTAAGTCTGTTATCCATCTTGAGTGAATTTTTGTGAGAGGTGAGAGGTAGGGATCCTGATTTGCTCTTCTGCATGTAGCTAACCAGTTTTCCCAGCACCATTTATTGAAGAGAGATTCTTTAAAATCTTTTCCCCAATATATATTTTTGTCAGCTTTATCAAAGATTAGATTGCCGTATACTGATGGTTTCATCTCTGGTATCTCAGATCTATTCCAGATATTTATGCTTCTGTTCTTGTGCCAGTACCAGGCTGATTTAACTATTATTGCTTTATAGTATAGCTTGAAGTCAGGAAGACTGATGCCTCCCAGTTTGTTCTTTTTATTTAAGATTGTTTTGGCTATACGAGGTTTTTTCTGATTCCACACAAAGTGAAGAATTATTTTTTCTAGATCTGTAAAGAATGCTGATGGTATTTTGATGGGGATTGCATTGATTCTGTAGATCACTTTAGGTAATATTGACATTTTAACTATATTGATTCTACCCATCCATGAACAAGGTAGATTTTTCCATCTGTTTAAATCTTCTGCAATTTCTTTTTTTAGTGTTTTGTAGTTCTCCTTGTATAAATCTTTTATATCTTTCGTTAAGAATACCCCTAGATATTAAATTTTCTTTGGGGCTATAGTAAAGGGTATTGCGTTTTTGATTTGAGTTTCTGCTTGATGGTTCTTGGCATATATGAATGCTTCTGATTTGTGTATATTGATTTTATAACCTGAAACTTTACCAAATTCGGTTATCAAGTCTAGGAGTCTCTTGGAAGAGTCCATGGGGTTTTCTAGGTATAATATCATATCATCAGCAAAGAGCGAGAGTTTGATTTCATCTGCCCCCACTTGAATGCCCTTAATACCCCTCTCCTGTCTAATTGCTATTGCTAGGGCTTCGAGCACTATGTTAAATAGGAGAGGAGATAGTGGACACCCCTGTCTAGTTCCGGATTGCCAAGAGTAAATTTTGATTCAAATTGTTTGGCATGTGTTAGTTTGTAAATTTGAAGTGAAGCAAAATGAACAATGGCTTCTGCATGGAGAAGCTCATGCCAGTCAGGAAGAGAGTCGTGTGCACTGATGATCATCCTCAAGTGATTAATGTTGATAGACACCTGAGCAGGGAACCGTGCAGGTTGAGGAAGGAGCTGGCCTCTGAGAGGCTTTATCCGATTCAAATTAGATTTACCAGGCTAACACTCGCTGTACCTGCTCTGGTCTTATTTATGTAGGAACGAGAGACTGAGTATAGAAAGGAACTATGGCCAGACCATATATAAAAACAGAACCTTGGCCCACAACCTGCAGCATCCTGCCCAGGAAACCAACCATTTACCCATAATAGCCAGCCTGCCATAAGTTAGACTTGTAGGAAGTCAGACTGCTGTCCCCAGTATCAATCCAGGAAGCTAAATAATAACTTCTGTAACAATTGGCCTCAAATGGCTGGGACTTCATTAATGACTGGCAGCTCCCTTAATTTTTGTCCCCATTTCCAACTTAGGACCAGCCAGAGAAAGCTAAATACGCACCCCTCCCCAATCACATAGGATGCCCTGCTTCCTGTTAGCCTGCCTCTGGCTTCCCCATGCCTACAGCTTCCAATCAAGGCATAGCTAGAGCCTTCCTTTTGTTCAGGTTAAAGCATTCCCACCTCTCTGCTTGCCTTTGAGTCTGTGCCAAAATACAAGTGACAACGTGGCTGACTCTGTGGCTATAGCAAGCTCTGGATAAATAGCCTTTGTGTGCTCTCATTTGGTTGGTCTTCATTTATTTCCACAGGCCCTGGTTGGGCAGGAGCTGATATTGTCTGGGAGCACTTTTTAATTTCGTGGTCCTCTGTAGGTAGCTGTTGCTCCTTCAGTACATTAGCATTTCCTGGCTTCGGAGTGTGCCGTGGCTGACCTGTAAAAGATGAACTGCTGCTCCCACATGCCGTTCCATGTGCGCAGAAAGGGCAGAGCAGTAAAGCACATTACTAAATGTCAATGCATGCATTAGGCATTACTGTCTCACATTGAACCCTATTCTCATGGCCCCCTGTAGGGAGGAGCAGAGGGGCCTCTTTGCTACAGAGATCAATGGCCAACAGATTTTTTTTTTTAAATGTAAAACTATAAAGGAAAACCTTTTCAAACATTATCCTCAAAAGATTTGGAAATAGAAGATCTGAGCTTAGTGGGTCACCGAAGGGCTAATACTTGCTTATAGATGAGTTGGCATAGAAGCTCCAACTTCCTCCTACTTTTGTTTGTAGCTGTAATAGGATGCCGTGCAACAAGAGTGAGAAACAAAGCCAAGTTACTCCTTTATCTTTTTCTAATGAAAATTCAATGACATTTCATCAGTGACCTCTCCCAAACCTTAAGGACTACATATAAGCGTTAAGATGAGAAGCTGGACTAATTGCCTAAGAACAATTTAAAACCATATCACACCTTATTTTGTTATTTGGCTTCTATTGCATTGAGTTCATTATCTGTGTTCACTCCGTTATTGCTATATTTAAGAATTGCAATTATGGAGCTTTAACAGGACGAAAGAAAAGAAGAATGCAAAAATACTTAAATGTTCATGGTGAAAGATCTACGTTATTTACAAATTATTTTATTAGTTGAGTTTTTTAGGATCTCATGACAATACACTAGAGTCTAACTATTTTTTCAAAATAATTTAATTTTATGGAGTTATGATTTGGTAAACCTACTGAATTGAATCAGTTTATAGAAAAAGAGTGAGGTTAGGATTATAAAATTTCATATTGTAGTCTTTGGTTTTCATTTATTAATATTTATTTATTTAGACTTTAGTTGTGAAATATAGACTCCTGTTAGTAACCTGATGGCTTTTCCTCTTCTCTCTGATCAGGAGAAATACATTGGAAAGGTATCAGAATCAACTCTAGTTTGTCAATTGGCAAACATTTCTAGAATGTTAAGAATTGTAACAACAAACCCATACCTGCTTATTAAGTTCTTACTGTGTGCAAGGCATGGTTCTTAGTGCTTCATTTCTGTTACCTAAAGTGATAGTTTATTTATGAAGATCACAGTAATAATTCCTTCCATTCTTTATACTTGCACGTTTGTGATGTAAATTTGCTGTCTGTCTTTCCCCACTCCAGGAGAGAAGTCTAATTTCTCCCTCTTTGAATCTGGGCCGATCTTGTGATTTTCTTTGGCCAATAGACAGTGGTGAAAGTGATGTTTTGTAGCTTGCAAGATAAGGCCTTGAGAGGCCCTGCTGCTTCCTCATTCATCCTCTTGGAGCACAGGGTGGGGATGTAAGCCCGTGTAGAGAGGGAGGCCCAGCCAAGAACTAGCACCAACCCCTTCATGTGCAAGTGAGGCCTTCTTTAGCAACCCAGGTCCAGCTGAGCCACCAGATAGCTGTAGGCAAGACCCAGCCCAAATTGCTGTTCCACAGAATTATGAGCCGTGTAAGTGGTGGGGTTTGTTAAAATTTTAATTTTTTTATCATTTTATTTTTAATTGTGGTAAAATACAGTTACCGCAAAATTTACCGTGCTAACCATTTTTAAGTATACAGTTCAGCAGTGGTAAGTATATTCATATTGCTGTGCAACCAATCTCCAAAACTATTCCATCGTACAAAACTGAAACTCTATACCACTTAAACAATTCCCATTTCTCCCTCCTGCCAGTCCCTAGCAACAATCATTCTATTTTTTGTTTATATGAGTTTGACTACTCTAGATACCTCTTATGAGTGAAATCATGTAATATCTTTCTTTTTGTGATTGGCTTATTTCACTTAGCATAATGTCCCTCAGGGTTCATCCATGTTGTCCCATGTATCAGATTTTCCTCCTTTTTTTTTTTTTTTTTTTTGTTTTTCTTTAGAGACAGGGTCTCTCTGTGTTGCCCAGCTAGATCTCGAACTTCTGGCATTAAGCCATCCTCCTGCCTGGGCCTCCCAAAGTTCTGGGATTACAGGTGTGAGCCACTGCACCTGGCCTTCTCCCTCTATAAGTCTGAATAATATTGCACTGTATGTATATACTACTTTTTGTTCATCCATTCATCTGTCAGTGGACACTTGGGTTGCTTTTATCCAAATGGCTGTTGTGAATAATGCCTCAACATTAACAAATAATATCTCTTCTAGACCATGCTTTCAATTCTTTTGGATATATACCCAGAAGCGGAATTGCTGGATCATATGGTAATTCTATTTTTAAGTTTTTGAAATGGTTATTGTTTTAAGCCATTAAGAATTGTGGTGGTTTGTTATGCATGATAGATAGCTGAAACACCTAATTGAATCTTGACAATAATGGTTAGAAATAGATACTATTATTCTCGTTTTATAAAGGGGAGACTTAACTTGACCAAGGTCATGTGGCTTATACAGACAGAGCCAGGATTCATAATACCATAAAGTCAGGTAGCAGACCCCAGTTCTTTAGCACATGGTAGTATACACTAAAATCATGCTCAGAGTTGTCAGTAGTGGTTGACACTGGACAGAGAGAAGCATCAGGAACCAGCAATATGGAAGAGATGCCTATCTATGACTGCTATAGTTCAAGGAAATATGCTTGTATAAAGTTGATGGGATTTATCCATCATATAGTAACCTCTGAGCTTATTTCTGTGCTGTCAGCAGAGCTTACCCTGCTGGTGGTGGTTATAGTACTGAGTGGTGGACAGGGAGGTCCATTCACCCCTCTCTACAACTGCGGGGTTCAGCTGAGCAAGTTGGGACTGAACAAGGGCCTCGCTGGAGGGAGCGTGAAAGGGCTCTGCATCCTAGCCCACATTCCACCCAGGTGGGACCAACCTGTGCTCTGGACATCTGTGAGTAAGGGGTTCTTTTTCTACTTGGTCCTTCCAGAGAAGGCTCCTTTGTGCAGTTAATCCAACCAGAGGAGCTCCTTTTTCTAAGTCCCTCTATGCATCCTGCTTCAGGTCACTCTTCCCCAGGATAGAAGGGCTGTTACTAAAACTGTGAGTAAATTGCACCACAGCTCCCTCTCCTCTCCACCAACACATCCCTGCTTGCTGTGCTGAGTGACTATTGTCCCTTCTCCATCAGGGTAACGTGTGTCTTGGAAGAAGCAACCAGATACAACCTATGGCTGAGCAATGATGAGCTTGAGTATGGACTCAAGTATTAGCTTGAGTCCTATGGACTGGAGTATTAGCTGGGTGTTAGTGGCTTATAGGAACCAGCCAAGTAGAGATAGACCTGATGAGCCACTGTCAGCTGAGTCTGTAATACAGGAGGGTCTCTTTACTTATAGGAACTTACAGGCCTGGGCTTTGGAGCCATTTCTGCTCCTGGGTTTACCACTTGGGAACCATGTGACTTAGAACACTGTACTTAACCTCACCAGGTCTCTGAGACACAGTCACATGAGAAGTGCCTGCCTTACTGAACTGTTACAGGATCAAAAAATATTACTCAATTCTAAGAAACAACAGCGAGCTAGCACTGCTTATACTATCCTGGATTAAGCTTAAGTTCATTATCCAAAGCGAGGTGACACGAGATCAGGAAAATGGGCTCCACATGAACTCGCCATCACATTGGTACTGACTGATTAAAACTATGGTGCTCAAATGGTGGTAGTGTTCACCAGGGATTGGGGGGGGGGGTAGCCCACATCTTAGGGATGTGGTGAGCATTGTGGAGGGGAAGGGCATACCTCTAACTCTTCTTAGGGAGAGGTAAAGATATAAAATGTAACCAGGCCGGGCGCGGTGGCTCACGCCTGTAATCCTAGCTCTCTGGGAGGCCGAGGTGGGCGGATCGTTTGAGCTCAGGAGTTTGAGACCAGCCTGAGCAAGAGCGAGACCCCATCTCTACTATAAATAGAAAGAAATTAATTGGCCAACTAATATATATAGAGAAAATTAGCCGGGCATGGTGGCGCATGCCTATAGTCCCAGCTACTTGGGAGGCTGAGGCAGCAGGATTGCTTGAGCCCAGGAGTTTGAGGTTGCTGTGAGCTAGGCTGACGCCATAGCACTCACTCTAGCCTGGGCAA